>PVIJ01002935.1:0-146785 GCA_004024925.1 Scalopus aquaticus
AACTCAACAAAAACAAAGCCAACAAACCAATCAAAAAATGGGCAGAAGAGCTCAAAAGGCACTTCTCCAAAGAAGAAAAGCAAATGGCCAACAGATACATGAAAAAATGCTCAACATCACTTATAATCTAGGAAATGCAAATCAAAACCACTATGAGATACCACCTCACACCTGTGAGGATGGCACACATTAAAAATACAGGAAACAACAAATGCTGGAAAGGATGAGGAGAAAAAGGAACTCTTCTACACTGCTGGTGGGAATATGAACTGGTCCAACCACTATGGAAAGCTGTATGGCGATTCCTCAAACTGCTAAACATGGAGCTTCCATACAACCCAGCAATCCCACTTTTGGGAATTTACCCAAAGGACACAAAAACACTAATCCGAAAGGATACATGCACCCGTATGTTCATTGCGGCACTGTTCACAATAGCAAAGGTATGGAAGCAACCCATATGTCCAAAAATAGATGACTGATCAAGAAGATGTGGTACATATACACAGTGGAGTACTATTCAGCGTGAAAAGAAGATAAACACATGCAATTTGCAGCGACATGGATGGAATTAGAGGGGATCATACTCAGTGAAATAAGCCAGAAAGAAAGAGAAAAATATTGAATGGTTCCACTTATAACAGGACTATAAAGAAACCAAATAGGAGAGAGACAATCAGCGGCAGGGCGGGGGGTGGGGGGAGGGGGAGGGAAGGAAAAGGGCACAAAATGGAATAGAAAAGAACACAAGCGACCATGGAGATGGAGCACGGGTGAATTGGTGGTGGGCTACCCAAGGGGAATACAAAATGTAAAAGACATAAATAACAATAAAAATACATATTAAAAAAAAAGAAAACTGTTAACATGGAAACTAGAAAAATCAAAATTTAATCAGTGATTCTTCCAGTGTTTAACTACTGACAGAGGGAAAAAAAATATTACTATAAAGTAAAATACTGTAAACAAATTTACTACAGTGCTTGCTTGAGGCTTTGAATTAAGGACTGAGGTTTTTATTTTCCCTAATCAGTGGTGTTATAAGTTTTATTTTGAAAATATACATCTACATAATTTTAACAGAGGACCTACTTAGAAAGTACAAATATTACATTATGCCTATGAGTTTTCTCTAGTTGAATGTTAATAAAAATCAAAAACATTAAAAACAGAATCGGGCCTCCCTGGTGGCCCATCAGTTAAGCGCTGTGCTGTGGAGCTGTCGGCAGAAGGGACGCGAGTTCGATGCCTGGCTGGGGAGATTCCCACATGATGTGACAGACCTCTCCTGCCTGCTGCTCCCCTCAGCAGTGTGTTTCCATCGATCTGCCTGTTCTGCTACCCACTCTGTCTCTGGTGAACCCCTGTGCCTCTGGCCTGTACCCCAGCTTGTATGCATAAATAAATAAATCTTAAAAAAAAAAAAACAGAACCATCAAATGTTTTCAAATCACCCCTGAGGAGGAGTCACCATCGAGGTAACATCCAGGGACTGGTTTGACACTTAAGGTTAGATCTCAGTTCTGTCAGCAGCCAGTTTGATGCTCAGTGTTAGTCTGCTATCTCCTGGTGGGTCTAAAAGCACCACAGAGAGCAATGATATCATACAAAATCACTCTGAGATAGAGATAAGGTGAGATAAAACAGGTCCGCATTACAGACAAAAACAAGGTCACAATGGAACCCATATGTTCCAGGCACTCTCTTCTCTCAGCTAAAATAAATGTGACTACTTCAACTATCTCCGTTAGTTTTCCCTCCTCCTAGATAATTTATTTAGATCTCCAATGATAAAAATTCTCCCCCTTCCTGGCACTACCAATTCTGAAGCAAATCCCACTTCCTTGACCCTCCTTGAAATTAGCCAACCCAATTCCAAACCCTTAGTCTTTTCCTGCACCTTCTTACCGATATGGCCCAGTTTCCTTACATTGACTTTACTCTCACAGCTAATATGATACACCCAACTTGTTCCACTACTGGAGGCCACCTGAAAGACACTGACTGGAAGGCACCCTTATTTTTTTTTTAATATATTTTTATTGTTATTTATGTCTTTTACATTTTGTATTCCCCTTGGGTAACCCACCACCAATTCACCCGTGATCCATCTCTGTGGTCCCTTGTGTTCTTTTCTACTCCATTTTGTCCCTTATCCTCCCCTCCCCCCGCGCCACCCCCCACCCGCTGAGTGTCTCTCTCCTATTTGGTTTCCTTATAGTCCTGTTATAAGTGAAACCATTCAATATTTTTCTCTTTCTTTCTGGCTTATTTCACTAGTATGATCCCCTCTAATTCCATCCATGTCGCTGCAAATTGCATGTGTTTATCTTCTTTGAATGCTCAATAGTATTCCATTCAATAAATGGTGCTGGAAAACTGGACCTTTATACTAATACTTATATAACACCGGATCTTTCCCAAGTTCTCTCCCTTGCAGCATTTCATATGATCCTCTTAGTCCTGGGAAATGAATATTATTGTTTCCCTCTTTTTAACAAGATGAAGAAACTAAGCATACAGCAATACAGATATAAAGGTGATAGATATATAAATTTATGTGTTTTCCTGCAAAAGTCCAAGATCCTTCCACTATAACACAACCATAGACACAGGGAATGACCTATGTTTAGATGAATATTATTTGGATAAGTGCATGTCAAAAAAGTCTATTCAATATTAATTTATTGGACACTAGCAGGTACCAACTTGCATGAGGAAGATAAACAGGAAGAGGAAGATAAATTCTTTGTCCTCAAGGACATCGATTAGTATCATTATAATAAACTTGATATTTAATTAATAACTGTAATGAAAACTTAAGAGAAAAATAGAAAACACTGGTTGGAATGCCAGTTTCTAATTTTGGTGTGATAAGATAAGCAGACTGCAAAACTATTAAAATCATACTTGCATGTACACATCCCTTCAATAATATCACACTTAATTATTAGTATAGATGACAGAAGGAGGAAAATGGGGCAACATGTTTATGAGTCAGTGAATGGATTAGTGAATTGCTCTAAATTTCTGGCCTCATATCACCACCAATATCAGTCTCTGTTTTCAGACACAGTATAAAAATTAGTAACTTATAATCCATACTAGGAAATTCCATATCTGCCCTTCCATTTCTTCTCTCTCTCATTTCAAAAAGTGGTGAAAATTTGGACATTGACTAAAGTATATGACAAAAATAGGATATCATATTCTTTTAAGAAGCTATCAAATTTGCATAAACAAAAATGTTTATTTGATGTGTACAATATATATTATCCCTACATAGCATACACTTTATTATAGTGGTATTTCTTTAAAGCAGAATTCTGGAATGCTGTTCTGATATGATCCACACTAAAATGTCACTGTCTGTTGCCACATGGTTAAATCTTGGAAAGGTCATGGGGCCTCCCTGGTGGCGCAGCGGTTAAGCCTGCGCCGTGGAGCTGTTGGCAGTGGCGACGCGAGTTCGACGCCTGGCCAGGGAGAATCCCACATGGCGCGGCAGACCTCTCCTGCCTTGCCCGCTGCTCCCCTCAGCAGTGTATTTCTGATCTGCCTGTTCTGCTGCCCGCTCTGCCTCTGGTGAACCCTCTTGCCGCCCCACACCTCTGGCCTGTACCCCAGCTTGTATGTAAAAATAAAAAAAGAAATCTTTAAAAAAAAAATCTTGGAAAGGTTGTGAGGAGAGACTCAGTTTGTTGCTTCAAATGTTTCTCCTGTCCTCTTCCGATCTTCACTTACAATTTGCCTAACCAAGTATAGATATGGCCCACTTTCTTTATTGCTGATGCACTACCTATAATACCTAGGATCCCAGGAAATAACCAAGACACAATCATCAAATGATGCTTTTCCAAGGTACTCTTACTACTTCTTATGTATACTTGAGATCACATACAAAGCACATAAATGCAAAGTTCAACAAATGCAAAATACACTTACCTGGGCAGAGAGCGATATTACAAGGCTTATGATGTGTTTCAGGTCCTTCACATGGTCTTCCTCCATACTGAGGAGGTGTACATGACCTTGTTCTTGTTCTTTGGCCTCGACCACATGTAAATGAACATAAACTCCATGGTGACCACTCCTCCCAAACTCCATGTACTGTAACAAAGCAAAGAAGCTTCAACAACAAAAGCAGAGAGTAAAGTCAAAGAATATTTTTCTTTATAATTAAGATAAAAACCTCATCAAGTAGATAAGTATGAGGATATTTTGAAAACTCAGTTCAGTTAACATTTTCCACAAAATGTAAAGTTAATTCAAAATTTCATTTAAATATGGAATTTCTATGCTTGAATTTATTTATTCATAATGTTTTTTTTATTTTTCACATTTTATTCCTTTTTATTTATTTTTGAGTTAATATTGGTTTACAAATATGTATAAGATTGGGAGGTATAAGATTATTACCTCTTTAGAGGTATGTTACACCATACCCATCCCCAAACACCCTTAAAATCTAAACATTTCCCTTTTTAATGGAAATATGCATCGCATCCTTATGTTAAAATAGTCATGAATTTTTTTTAAATCAAAGTAATATCAACAAAGGTAGTAGAAAACAAAATATCTTATAATAGAAATGATCTAATCTGCTAGTGCTAAACTGTATTTAAATAGGTACTGACTAACAATTTTTCTATCACTTAACATGTTTCTGGATTAATAAATTTCATGGTGTCAGAAAATGAAAAAAAAGTCTAAAAACTAATGGTACATATTTTAAGCTCACATTTTAGAAACAAATGTGTCTTTTGCTTTTTAAAAATTGAGTGAGAAAAATTACTCTCTAGTATGTGAGAATTTCAAACTATATCTACTTGCATAATAACTTCTGCTTTTCCTTGTTTTAAAATGAGTGGCAAAGGTAAAGATCTTTCTAACAGCCATGGAATCAGAAGATATCTTTCCTCTTCCAGTAATTTGATGGCACTGAAAATCCTTGTGATTGATATAAATTCCTAGAGAAAACAAATGATCTAATTAAGACTATTCCTAATATAACTATTGATATACCGATACTGAAAATATGCCATTATAATGTAAACTTGATCAGAAATACAAGTAAGGTTTGTGTTTTCCATATTAACCACAGTGAAAAATCTTTAACCAAAAGTTCATTACGATTAAATTTAAATCCCTTCCTTGCTCTGTCATATCAAAACTTTCATCTCAATTCTTTATTTTTGGGACAATAAAAACACTCCATAAGTAACATAAATGAAAGGAAATCAGGCAAAATATGCTCAGTGATTCAAAAGTTCCTGTGTCAATGTTGACTCTCTGGTTTTATCATGCTCCTAGAATTGTAAGTTCAGATGTTTGATATGACACCCACAAGAATGAATAAGAGGAGTAGAAACTTTCCAGCAGATGACAAAATGATCATTTCTCCTCAACATTGGTAGGAGTAAGCAGAAGTACATCTAAAGTTCTAGAGGAACTTATGCAAGTAAATATAGCATATTCTAGAATTCATTTTATATATTTTAGTTGACCAAATTTTTACTTTAAATACTCATATGTGATACCTTAATTGTGAAACATTCCAATCTCTTCTGTTTATTCTATTGAGGTTCTCCAATTGGCTATAACGTCATACTCAAATATAAGAAAAATTAGCCACATTTAAGTTATATACAATAAAAGTATTTTTAACATTCTATGAAATTTTCTAGAAAAGGTTTCTATATGCTTCTTAGAAAGAGAGTCAGAGAAATCAAGAAATTACAGAAAAAAGTAATTACACTGAAGGTGTTCCCATGAAAATTTGGAAAAACCTAAGGCAATTTATACCCACTGGTATAAGAACAATGAATAAGTTTGCATTTAATTTGAAGAAATAATATATTTAATGATCAATTGTCACAAGATATTTTAAAATGCATTTATATGACTAATTATGTAAAATGTATATTTTAATCAACTTTTGCATTTATTTCTACTCATTTTTAATGACTATTTTCTATATAAAGTGTTAATATACTATGTGATACTGCTATTGTTATTTTTGTTCATTTAATTTTCTATTGAATCTCATTGTTCCATAGGCATTAAATAATCTCAAAAATATATATTTTAGATATTTTTCTATTAATCTCAAAGATACGTTTAATCTTGATGACTTAGATTCTGAAGTTGTAATGCTCTGAAAAGTAAGACTACTTACTACTTTTTAAATAGTCTTTATTATTCATTGGTGAAATTTTATGACTTCACAATATTTAAAAAATGCTAAAATATTTTTTTTCATTTCTAAAAACATAAAATTCTAATTACTTGTTTTAGATACTATTGAATTAAAGGAAATGAGAATCCAGACTTCTAATTTTATATATGTCATTTATAAGATGTTTGCTAAAGATGAGATACTTTATTTTAATGGCACATTGTTACAAATTGTTTTGCAATAATATGAAAAACTCAATCTATTTGAAAAATGTACCTAATAAAACTGAGATTTAAAACAAATTAATCCATTTTTACAGTTTTCTTTTTTTAGCTTAGACATAAGATATCACATTTCTGCTTTTTATTATCTAGGTATGAAGTTAGGGATGTATATTACACATAGCATAACAGATTTTGAAATAGACACTTATGAAATATCTTACAATTTAGATTGGGATGTATATATAACTTCTTTAAGTGAAAGTTTATAGAAAAGCTGCTATTTACTCCCCAAATTTTCAAAACCATTCCCAACCTACATAACCTTCTGGACAATTAGAATACAAATAAGGAAGACCAGTGGTACTCATCCAGGTACAATTTTGTCCCTTATTGTACACTTGACAATGTTTGGAGATATTTTGGGGTGTGAACCAGGGAAGGAATCGTGCTTCTAGAGTTTAATGGGTCAAGGCCAGCGATGTTGCTTAACACCCCAAAATGCTGATGATTTTTCTGTGCCAAAATGTCAACAGTAATGAGGTTGAGAAACCCTGGAATCAACCATAAAACTATAAGTCAGAAAGCAGACAGTAAATATACAATGTTACATAGCTCTCCACTTTTCTCAATTTACTTTTTGTTCACACCTATCATTTTCTATTCTGAGTAAGAAGGGCTTTTAAGTTTAATGCCAAAGCAACAATTCTATAAGGAGCTGTATATCCTAGGATCCATATTAGAAGTAGCACATTATTAAATAATTTAATTAAGAAACCCCTCTGGTTGAAATTTAAATAACAAGGGTGCAATGTAATTAATTTAAAACACTATTGATTAGTCTTTAATAGTGCAAATAAGCATAAACACTGATTCTATGATTCCACATATTTTGTAGAAAGTGATTTTATTGTTGTTTGTCCTTGGATCACATAATTTTCATTAATTAAATGCCAAATACACGAGCATATTCAGTGTGACAAGTAGGTTATTTATTCCTCCGTTAATTTTCTTCTTGGAGACTTAAATAATTGTTGTAGGAATATATTCACACTAAAGTACTACTGAAATTTTTAAATTCACTTTTGGTCACTGTTTTCATGAAGTCGAAAAGAAATACATATGTTGAGGCATGACAAACAACTAACAATATATTGAACACCGTAAAATAGTTCGTAAAAAACATAGTGAGTATCTGTGAGAAAACCCAGGTTCCTCTAGTGCAATAATTATGCTACATTTTTAAAATATGAAGCTGATAAATTATTCTTTATGTTTGAAAATATAGAGAGAAACTAACAAAGCTCTTTCTCTTTAATTCAACATCTGAAATATAAAAATAATTAAAAGGTAAATATTTTCTATTATCAGCACTATTTAACCAAATTTAGAAACACAAAAATCTATATGCAGATGAAAGTGAAGGAATACTAGTAATTATTATATACTTTTTCAGTAGGTATAAGGAATTGAAAGTAACTATAATCCGAGAATAGTATTTTACCCAGACCTCAGACATAGGCTGTAAGTGAGAGCCCTTTGATCCAGCTACTGATGCTCTGTGTCCACAAGCAGACTTACATATGTCAACCATGTAAATGTGTACAATAGTGGCTGGAAAGTAAGCTTTAAAAGGGGAAATCACGGAGAACACTTTAACACCCACTCAGAATTCCATTTGGGGATCAATTTGCCACTAAGCCACTTTATTTTGAAAAAAAATTAACTATTAAAAAGGATGTTGACCAGATAAATGTAGACACCAAGCACAGCTTAATTTTCTATTGGCACTTTTTTTCATTGTAAAGGACAGAAAACTTGATCTTGAAATCCTAACTATAAATACTGTAAATAGAGATCAGTTTTGAGTGCTTTCCTAGACAATGCATAATACCCATATCCAACTGAAAATTTACAAGCATTTACCCTTAAGCTCATTTTACCTCTAAAATTTAGAAATTTTATGATTCTTAAATTCCCCCTAAGCTCCTTACTGTTCATTTATTTCCTTCTTATATTTATAGAATCATTTTGCTCTATGACTGTTCTTGTCAGTTTTTTCATTGCTTTCCCCCTCTCCCATGTTCTTTTTAAGGCATTCTTCCCTTCTGAATTTTTTTTTCACCGATGTTCCTTTAGCCTAATTCCTACTGACTCAGTGATTTCCTTGTTTTCACTGGAACTTATTGCTCTTTGCCTGCTAATTCTGTCTTCCCTTCCTCATAGTTTCTGCCCTGTTTAGCTTTTAATTCTTTCATCCACTGCTTTTTACTCCCCAATTCTGTTAAAAAGGGATCTCCTAACTCATTGCCATCATTCCTTCCACACATCCTGCCTGCCATTTCTTTTACCTTTTATTTCTTCCACTTTGCCTTTCATGATATCAAATTAGCATAAAATTTGCCACCTAAACTATTTAAGTGTAAAATTCCTTAGTGTTAAGTATATTCACAATGTAGTGAAACAGATCTCTAGAATGCTTTTATTTTGCAAATAAGAAACTGCACCCATAAAACAACTCCTCCAGACTGGCTTTTAATGGGTTGCTTTTGCCCATTCTGCTGGGGAACTGGGGTTATCCCATCCTTCTCCCATGTAATTCACACTCAACCCTTGCGTTTAGAGACTGATGAGTCAACCTTCTCTGGAAATGGTATTCACCAGAGAAATTTTAAGCACAATTTAGCAGATAAAAGGTTTTTGCAGTGCCAGTTCCTTTTTCTGTTTCTACACAATTTTGGAGGTCTCTGGAAAGGCAATAACGCAAGGTCAGAGTCAATTGCAGTAGACAATAAATTGGCATCATCTATCCAACAAATGGTTGAAAAATATATAAACTTGGAGATTCACAATAACATGTTTACATTTATCAAAGAAAAACTCTTTAGATTTTCTTTAGTACTTATTTCTATATGAAAATCAGTGGTCTGAAAACGGGAAATGCCTGTAATATGCAAGTATACATCAACTGAGGATAAAATTATGATGTAACATGGAAAATCTGACCCTACATGGACAAGCTATTGTGCTGTGCTCCATTTAACAGTAAAGATTTTTTTTTTTTTTTTTTTTTACCATCAATGACTTTAAGTTTACAAAGCAGTGGGTGGCTCTGATTAGAGCAGTAACTTCAATGAAATAAATTAACAAAAAGTCTGCAGGTTAGGGGCACTATTTTCCCTAATAGTGCCAAATAAGTGGTAGAAAATAGCTCATACAATGTGTATAGATCATGTTCCCAGTATGCTGGTAAATTATCTTATTCCTCATTCAACTGGACATTTTCACCATTTCAAATAAAGATAGTAATTTTTAACCTTAAATACTATTAGAAGTAGATCAGAAAACTTTAACTTATAGTTGAGTGAGGGAGTCATTTATGTATTTTTTTAACTGCTCTGACAGCAGAAATAATCACGAATAATAACATTTCACAGTTGAATAAGAAATACCTTTATCCACTCTAATTAAATACCTATACCCAGTTCATACGAAAATAGCAAATCGTTCCAAATGCGTAGCATGACACAATTCAATAACATCCACAGTTGTAGTTGCTGCTAACACTACCTGGACAGAGGGCAGTGTTATTGCAAACCCTTGATTCTCTTAATGGGCCGCTGCAGTGTGTCCCGTAAGGTGATACACAAGTTCTGGTTCGCACCTGCGACCCTTGACCACAAGTAACTGAGCATGTGCTCCACTGGGACCACTCTTCCACACCAGATTCACCTGCATACAAGACAACAAATAAACATGAAATACTGTCTTGAATATTCATCTAGTAAGCATTGTGCCAAACTGACATTATAGCATGCAAGAATAAATGTACAAATATCACACTGCATCAAAAGGTATAAGTAAACATGTTAGAGAAAAAGAATTTTAGAGAGAGATGCATATTACATTTTTTAAAATCAAACTTAAGGACTGTAAGATTCAAGCTTGCTATAACCCTGTTAGCAAAGCTGTTCTTCACAACTTCCACTATATTATGGACACTAAAGAAGGACCAGTCAGCATTTTTCAACAAGAATGAAGGTTGGTGTCACTTTCTTCAAGTCAAGGTAAGGCTTTTGACTTTGATGGGAGAGGAGGCAGATGTACAGTTAAGCTTACTTGAGCTGTGGTGTGCAGGGACACAATGATATTTTCTTCCCTAAGTCTTTGTAACATAACCTCTTTTTTAATGCTGATTGTGTCAGAGACTTGGGAGCTTGAGGTTATCTAATTTCTATCATGTTGATCACTGACACATTTATAATTTATTCCTAGTACAATTCCTATTTTTCATTCTATGACAGCTATTTATTTTGTGGTAATTTCTTAAAACCTTCCGCTTACAATTTTCCCAATGTTCTAGAGTAGAAAAGTAATTTTTATTCACAATAAAGGGAAATTCCTCTATAATTTCTAATTTAATATGGAACTAAAATTTGCTCAAAAATAGGATCTAAAAAGTAAATTCTGAATTTATGCATTTTCTTAGGGCACACATCACATTGACACATCTAACTTTTATTATCTGAAGTCACATCCCAAGGAGACTTAAAGTCAGAATTTCTAAGACTATTGCAATGGGCTCCTAATTCTATTCTGGCATTGTATTCAGGGTGAATTTTTAAGACTGATTTGAAACTTGCAGTTGCTTTTCCCCCAAATACAAATTTGAGTCCTTTACCTGTTATCAGGGGCCATTTACATTACATTTAAAATAGTTTAAAGGAGAATTATTTCTGAAAACCTTGCACCACTGATCACATAAATCAAGGAGTACCTTGTATTTAACAGACTGTTTAGAATTTGCCTTTGGAGTAGAATTCAAAAGATGAATATCATATTCTATTTGTCCATCTGTTTTTGAAAGGTTAGTAAATTACTTAGAAATTACTAGCAGTGCTACTCAAGGGCAGGGTAATCCACAAACTAGTTCTCCAGGACAGGAAGTTAGACCAGAACATAACTCAACATGCTGACTTTTTCACTGAGAATTTCTTTTTGCAAATAAAAATGTTAGCTGAGATCAAACATGTACTTGTGTACTTGATAAAGTAGTTGAAATTACATTCTGGTATAAGCTTCTTATCTCCTGGAGGGTCCATAACAACTAACTCACAGACAATCACAGGTTGTCGGAACACACATTAGGTGGCACATCTAAGAAGCATTTGCTCCTGTATTGGGCTGTAATACGCACCTGGAAGCATAGATTAGAATGCATTTATAACTGGAAATACTTCATAAAGGTACAGAGAGTGATAACTGGGATGACATGTTACATTAAACAGGCCCTCTTTTCAGTGTTGTGGTCAGTGTTTCCTAAAATATTGCATAGAATGCCCTTGATTATTTCAGTAGTTTTTGCCTTCAATGTTACAGATATATACATATAACTATTTCATAAAATGTTACTGGATGTATATGTAAATAAAACTTAAAGCCATGCCTCATGTTCTTTCACATTATAAAATACTCTATCAAGATTAAAAATCATGATTCCAGGAACCCAGTAATATGACAATGGTTAAAAAATGTCCACACATATATGTATACATACATATACATATACATATTTAACAATGAAAAATTGAAGCTTAAAGTTAGGGAAAATATAATGCAAGTTTTTTCTTATGAGATTCAACCTGTATTTGTGATGAGATTAGGTGAAGTAGAAGTACTATGGTTGTATGTTATTAATTAAAAGCCTGAAAATCTTTAAAATGTAAGTTCTACAGTAAGTAAAATGATAAAGGTTATGAGCAAAATTAGTTATTTTTCCACAAAAGCAGTCCTTTTCTTACCCTTGCATTGTTACGATGACTGAAATGTTTTAATTAAACTAAGTAATGAATCAGGATCAATTCCTACTATTAAATGTATTTTTGTACAAATAGATAAAATTTTGGGTTGTTTTTGAATGTGCGATACTAGAGTGACGTTAAACAGGATAATCAGTGATAGTGATGCTGGATCACAACAGACTGATAACTAGTGCTCAGAACTGACCTTTTTTACTTTTTCTCAAATTGTTGGTTCATTTTGTTCATCAAAAGTAAACTAAATAAATGATTAAGATATATATTGGCTGTCAAATTATGACTCAGATTTTGCCACTAAAGTACTGGCTACCCACAAAAATAATCTCAATAATAATAATCTCAGTTTCAAGTGATATTTTCACCGGATAGCTGATTTTTATGCTGCCACTTCCATATTCCAAAAGATGTGAAGACTATTCTACTTTAGCACATGGGGTTGTTGTGAGAAATAGTTAATATACTTTATAAGAAAAATGTTTTTAAAAACTCACTGATATTAAAAAGTAAAGTATAACACAAAGTATACTATTTTTAATATATAAATGTCTCAGGAGATAGCACAAGCTAATCTGACTCTTTATCCTTAACTGAGAAAGAATATTGTCATCATGCAGGAGGTTAAACTATTAGAACTCTTTATCCTGGCACAGAGCATGAAAGGAAACTGGCAAACCATTGCAATTAAAGTCTCAAAACCTTGTTTGATGGAAATTTACTAAATATTAATTCTGTGACCTTGAGAAGGTCACTTCATTTCTCTAAACCGCTCCATAAAATGAGTAGTACATCTACATTACAAACTAGTTGTGAAGCTTAAAATGAGATAATTTATGAGTGTATTTTAAGTTGTAAATAAAATCTTAATACAAAATTTTACCAGTATGTTAAAATCATGATTAGAAGCACACATTTTATTTCATGTTTTTGTATTAGGTTGTATATTGTATATTGCTAATGTAGTTCTTTTCTAAAATCTTTTATGTAATCATTTGATGACTATGATGTTAATAAACATCAATTAAGTGTAATTAAGATGCCTGAAATCATCTTATGGGCAAATAGTTGAGATGTCTATACTAAATATTGTATCTTATCACTTGATTTCATTTTCCTTGACCATAAATACAGATTGCAACCTAGGCTACTAGAGCATTTTCCATTTATGGTGAAACTAGTTTATCTCAATTATTGGACTGAAAAAAAGTGATCAAGCTGTTTTTTAAAAATAATGCTACTTTACCAAAAGCTACTGTTTGTTTGTTTGTTTGTTTTTTAATTGTCACCACTTTATTAGAGAAAACTTGTTTTTTACATATAGGATTTATTGATCATATTGATTGATCAATCATTTTGAGAAATAGTTCTTAAATTATATATGGTCTGGTTGTTTTTGATTTACTATTCCTCATGACTAATATAAGCAATAGATTATCTTTTAGTATTTAGTTTTACTTCTATTGCATTATTTTTGTTCTCCAATTAATGTTAGCAAATGTTTACTTATCTATATGTATTACCCATTTCTTAGCTTGAAAGATAAAATGAGGATTTCATAAATGAAATTTTATTTTCATAAAATTATACTTGTGTGACAATTAGCTGTATGTAATGTAGACTAACTACCTTAACATCTAAAGAAAGTATAATTCAGAAAAATATTTAAGGAAACAAAAATGCCTCTCCTTTTAGCTTTATAAGTTCCTAGTTTCAAATTGGGCACTTTAAAATCATGTAAAATAATACAATTTTCCAGTCTTTTATCAGTAGATTACACTTTAATTTTAAAATAATTATTATAAGTGTATTTATAGTTGCATATACTATCTTTGGTTTAAAATAAAATCATTATTACTAGTCATTAATTCAAGCATCTAATCAATAATTTTAGAATATTAATTATGAAATTCACTGCTTTTTCTGAGTTACTGCTAACAATATAGCTTTAAGTCTTCTTACAGATCTGTTTATACGTGTTTAATCTATTTTAACAAACTAACTACAAAGCATTGCCTAGAAAAAATGAGCAAATGAAAAAACAGAAATTAGTAATTTCTCATTAAGAAAACATAATGTTCTTTGTGATTTGAATTTACTAAAAGGATTTTGACTGAAAACTGAATTTTCTTGGGATTTGTAACAGGCAAATCCAAAAACTGAATTTATATCAAAACCTCTGATTAAACAGTATATTGGTACATGAAAAAAATTAACATTACTAGAAATTTAAAGCCTTGGTTCACCTTTTCATTCCTAATGGACCCTAATTTTAAGGACTTTCGGTAACCTGATAACTGCTATTTTACAAAAATAAAGGACACGGTCTCTAAGAAGATAGAAATACCCCTGTATGTGACATGTGGACACTGAGTAGTCAAACCACATCCTCTGCCTCTATTTAGAGTCAGATATCTCCTAGTGTCTAGTCTGTGATTGGGATATAAGGGAGAAAATATTACACTTAGAAATATGAAAATTTGCCTGAACCTGGTAATATACTTTCAGAATTGTTTAAGCAAAGAGTAAAAATATCAATCACCTTTCTTTAACTAAGAAGGTGTACTAAAAGCAATCCAAATACACATTTCTTTTGTTTCATTTCTGGATCTGGATGTAACATATATCTTTTAAAAAACTTACAAATATGTTCGTATTGTGGAATTTATTTTAAATATCCTTCAGGTTTGAGAATACTTTGACCTACCTGAGACCAAAGTGCTGAAGTTTAATACTCACCATTACTAAGCACAATTCATTAAGAAGCCCTATTTAAATCTTTACATTGTAGATTCAAATCTCGTATTTTAAATAAATATTACCCTACGAACATATGAACTAAAGGAAATATGCATTCTTTTAGGGAATTTCATCAAAATCAGTCTGAATATAATAAAAACACTGACCATGTACTTGAAACTTCTATATTAATGACAAAACAGATCTAGATTGGAATGCATAAAAGTTTGTAAAGACATAGATAAAACCGTTAGTTTGCAATTTTTCCAAGCGACAGCTGAAAATGTTCGTAACACAAATTAAACATGTTTTCATCTAAGAATGTACCGCATGCAATGAAACCTGATGGAATTACAGCTCATTTATTATTATGAGCCAAAATATGAATGCATTTATTTGTTTATATATATATATATATATGTATTATTTTTAAGGCAGACCTTTAAAGTAATCTAATTTAGAATGAAAAGTTTTATAAACCATAAAGTCATTTTTGTTGATACTTAATTATTTGGAGTATATTACAACTTACTAATAGATTATCAATTTTTATTATTTAGCATATTTACAAAAACTTTTCAAATAAGATATTAAATTCTTTAAAAATTTTCTAATGTCCATACATTTAACAATTAGTATTTATATTATGTAACATTTGAAAAAATATTCAATATATGAAATATTGTTAACTGTCTTATCTGAAGCCCTATTTAAGATTTTAATTGTGAAAAGTCCTGTGATAATTATTGATGGAATACCTTTATTGACATTCTTTAAAAGTTTAATGATACATTTTGAGGAGTTATTAACATAAATAATAATATGTAAATCCTAAATATCCCAAAATGAAAGCAAAGTAAATCTTACACATTTTTGGTGCACTTTTCAATTCATAGCTACTTCATTTATGGACTTTAACTGGTGACAAAAAAATAAAAAAAGGCTCAAAAAAATATCAGCTCCAAAAACTGACAAATGTGCAGCAAAAGATTATGAAAACATGCAGTGGTTTCATTAAATTAACAACAATAAATAGAAAAATGTAACTAACGTATTACCAGTTTGTGCCATAAATTTAGCAGCATCAGCTTGTTCCTGAGGGACCCTTTTTTCATGAACAGATCGAGGTCGCTGACTTTTAATTGTATGATCTCCCATCATTCCAAATTCTAAAGACAGAATAAAGGTATATGAAAGCTTGTGTGTAGACATTTCTCACAAATTACATTACTGTCTCATGCAATATGTTCCTACACATACCTAAAGTTACTGATTAAATTCACAATTCTAAATTGTCTAGACTGCTCTGCTTGGAATAGCTTTAAATTCAGAAAGTCTATAAACATGAACAAGAAGCAACAATAACAGTCAATGAAATGACACATCAGGCTTTAAGTCAGCTTAATTAACAGAAAATAGTGCGCTCTTTTCTGATAATGTTTGAAGCAATGCATCAGAAAAAATACAACCACAGTGTTAACTGTTGCTTTTCACAAATAGATCCTGACTGTGTAACAGCTGCTATTTTACTGAATAGAAGTCACCCTCCTCCCCCAAGTTTTTCAGCACTTTTCTTGAGGAATGAGTAATCCTGTAAACTAGCTTCCCTAAGATAATCATTCACTAAATGAACTATTTTTCCATAGATGAGGTTGCCCTTGGTCTTCTCAAAAGCCCAGAAAATGGTGGCTGAAGTAATTCACATTATCTCCTGCCCTGTTTCCAAATAACTCCTCATTCCTTTTTTTTACCAACTGTAAAACAGTGGGCTTTTTTCTACTTAAAGTTATGGGAAAAGAGAGTTACTCCAGATTTCTGTTAAAAAATTCCTTTATCATATACCTCCTAGGAAAGGCAAAAATTCTGAGCCTAACTCAGAAATAAATGAGGGGGGAGAGAGAAAATAAGTTTATATAAAAGAATAAATTCTATGTAGTATTTTATTTAAAATTCATAGGCTTAGAATTCTGCAAAAGTTTCATGTTGTTTGCTCTGTTGCTCTAACATCATTTTGGAAGGTGTGAGTCTAATGTATGGAAGAGTTGCTGGGTCAGGTTTAAGAGAGTTAGTAAGGGAGGAAATTCCTGAAGGGTAAGACATTATGAATTTCCTGTTTCCTCAAGAAAATTGTTAGGCCTTTAAGACCAGGTCTTTCATACATGGCAAAGATTAATGGGTAAAGCAGGTTCTAATGATAATACAGAACTATTGCAAGAAATAATAATGTCAAACTTTGTGAATGGATAATTTTACTAACATTGTTTTGCCTTTCCCCATCAATCTTTAAAAAAATCTTCTGCTAAAATATTGCAACTTAGTTCAATTAGACAGTATATTTTACAAGTACTAATTCTATCAACTCTTGTCTTTTATGTAAGGAGAAAAGACTAGCACTCATTTTTGTCCATCATGGCAAATCCCATGTAAACATTAAAGTATGCACCTGACAGATTTATTTGTCAGAAATCCTTTCCAGATATTCTACCCAAGAGAACATCTCATGAGAAATTTGAGAACTCTAAATGTGTATTTGTCTTTGTCAGTTCAGATAAAATCCAAGGCAGGAAATGGAAATTTTCATAAGATGTCACTTGGTTTAATCTTGTAAAACTCATTACTGTTTTCCATTACTGCCAACATCCTTTCATTCCACTCATTTATGTATAAAGCATGTGCTGCCTAAACACTGTTTCATTATGCTAATCAGATATCTAATCACATATCATTTAATGATTTTAGAAAGTGACTTCTTAGAAAGTTTATATCTAGACTTATGCACTGTACAGTATTTTAAAATACTTTATATAATTATTTTTTCTGAATCTGAAATAGTAGAAGAAATTTAATAGTAATTTTTGTTAACAGTATGCTTTACCTTCTGTCTTCTTGAATTTATTATTCAAGTTATATATGTGTTGTGTGAGTGTTGTATGTTTACTTAAGTCAGACTATTTGTTTACAGAAATAAATTGGGGGCTGTGATGTTCACACTAGGTTAGTTCTGGCACATAGAGAGCAAAGGGATGCCAAAAATTATTTCATGGCTACTCCTACTTAATTACTTAGGAAGTAATTTTATTACCTGTCTTAGTTGAAGACAATTTTTTCAACCCAGTGGAAACATGATATGAAGCTGGAATCTGTATTTTAAGGAAAAAGTTTTATTTGTAAAGGAAATATGCTCCTGAAATTTAGGGACCTAAGTCTGTCAGTGGATGCTACCGAGGTGTTTTAAAGCAACATATTCAATTTTTAATGATTTCTGAAGTTAAAACATAAGTACTTATTTTACAAAATAGTCAATTTTTGAGTGAGCTATATCATATTTTTAGCAGAAATGTGATTTAAATTTGTCAAACATATATATGATAAAAATAAATTTTAATATTCATCACTGTAATCACTTCTACTTATCAATAACCTATGTTATTAGAGCATTAGTGTTAATTCCTTACCTTGAGATAAGAAACTCTTAAATAATCTATGAATTTGGATACATATTTTTATATAACCAAAAGTTTAAAATGAAATTTTGAATCATTGCTATTTATATATCTGAAAATTTACTTTTAAAAAGTGAGAATATGAGACCTAGATCTAGCATTCACTATAATGTAGCAAATATGCTAACAATTTATTTATTTTTCAGATGGAAAAACAACATTATGGTGGTATTTTTTTAATGTTCCAGACCTAAAAATAATCTGAATTTACTACTGAAATGTGCAAACTGTTATCTCACCAAATTAGTTTCTTTACCAATGTTTATGTGCCAAATGCTTGAAAATAAAAATCTTTGTTTTAGGGTCATTATCAATGGCCAGATTCAACAACAAGTGCTATGATTTTCTCCAAATCTCTCAAAGGGACAATTTTAAGATATTTGTGTTTTCCTTCAAGATGATTAAATTTTCTTCATTTCTAATAAAAATAAGGGCCAATTGGATCAATCAAACTTGGAATAAATCAAACTATTATTTCTGCTGTTAACCTCTTATGTGACAAATATGAGTTGAAGTAAACCTTCAGTATATTATATGTCTTCTGAATAATGTAAGTCCTTCATGGGTTGTTGATTCATATTCAAATAATACTGAGTTGGCAAAGTAACATACTACATTAGTTACACAAGAAAAATAGCATAACTAAATAAAAAGATGATCTGCTTTCATGAAAGCAATGAAAAGCAAGTTATGAAATTGAATGAAATAATGTACAGCATAATATTGTGTATGTTCATATGGTATATGACTTATGAAAATACAGGGTTATTTCCTATATTTTTATGTTGATGGTATAAATGAGGTGGTTGATAAATAACTGTGTTCATGTATAAAACTCAAAAGATCAGATATGGCTTCATATTCAGGCACAAATTCTCACTCTTCCATTGTGTTTTTTAATAAAAATCAGTAGTCTCTGGACATGAGATATAATTAAAATTACTTGAACTACAGGTTTTGAAAATCTATTGCTTTAAGTATAGTTTTATGTTTTTCTTCCATAATCTGGGAATATATAAATAGATCATTAAGAAACAAATAGACTTGAAAATTGTCTTGATGGTTAACAGTCATTTCTGAAAATATTTTTCAGGAGATCAAGGATTCAAATAGGGCCTCCCTGGTGGCGCAGCGGTTAAGCGCTGCTCTGTGGAGCTGTCGGCAGTGTGCCATGCGAGTTCGACGCCCGGCCGGGGAGAATCCCACATGGTGTGGCGGACCTCTCCTGCCTCGCCCGCTGCTCCCCTCAGCAGTGGATTTCTGATCTGCCTGTTCTGCTACCCACTCTGTCTCTGGTGAACCCTCTCGCCGTCCCACGCCTCTGGCCTGTACCCCAGCTTGTATGTATAAAATAAAAAATAAATCTTTAAAAAAAAAAAAAAAAGATTCAAATAATGTGAAACTGAAGTCATCAAAAATTTATACACCCCCCCCATATATCCATTTGCTATTTTACCATGTTCATTTCTTAATATATAGGCAGGCAGAACATGAGATTAGTAAATAACAGTTATTACTTCTATCTCACATGCTTGCAGTCTAAATACTGACTTCACATTGTTATCTAACTTTCCTTTGCATTTTTACAGATACTATCCTAGTCTAGACCATTACTAGTTCTCAAAAAACTCTCAAAGTATGTCCTACTTACATTATATGGCCAAACTGTACTAGGTTGTCATGAAAATGGTCAAGTGATTGCACCCTTTATTTCATTTCACTCCAATTAAAAGGCAACTGTTCCAACCAGGCCTTGAATCAGTTTATGTAAGTCTAACTCCAGTGACACCATCTCTATGAACCATCTCCTAAACAGCCAATCATACTAGATCCAGCCTTTTTTAATCACTATTTTGCTTTTTCGTCAATAATAAGCTTTAAATTTACTTGCTAGGTTAAGTGTCTTATTCCTCCTAATAGAGTATAAGTATCTATGGGAAGTATGGTTTATGAGTCTAATTTTAATTTTTTATTAATTTTCAGTCATTTACATATCTAGTAAATGTTTATGGTGTGACTTTTCCATCCATTCCTATATGCACAGACTTCATTCACCCTCCACCAATACCTCCATATAGGTGATTTATGCCTTTCCTTACTCTATATACCCCTTCTTTCCCCCTACTTCGTTTGGTAACCAGAATATTATTTCACAGAGTATAAGAATTATTTTTGCTCTGTCAGTATGTATTCTTTGGTTATTTATATTCCACAAATAAATAAAACCATCTGGTATCAGTCTTCTGAATTATTTCATTAACATAATCACCTCAAGACCAATCCATTTTGTCCCCCAAAAGAAAATGACCTACTGCTTTCCGGTTAGCTGGAGTTTAGATTTTACACACACACACACACACACACACACACACACACACACACACACACACACACACAGAGTTCATGTTAAAAATTGTTTCTCCAAGGAAAGGAACCCTTGTACCCTACTGTGGTAATGAGATTTGCCAATCACCTGCAGAAAACAGTATTGAAATTACTCAAACTTTTAAAACATAGATTTACCATATGATCAAGCAATTCCACTCCTAGGTATCTACCTGAAGAATACAAAAACTAATTTGAAGATAATATGCAAGCCTATGTTCATTGTAGCCCCACTTACATTATTCAAGTATAGAAACAACCTAAGCACCCCAAAACAGATGACTAGATTATAAAGATGTGGTATATATACATAATGGAATACTACTCAGCAATGAAACAGGTGTATTTTTGCCATCTGCAGCCACGTTAAACTGGAGGGGGTAATGCTAAGCAAAAAAGTCAGGACAAAGACAAGTACCGGGTGTTTTCACTCACATATAAAATATAGAACAAAACATAGGGTCGGACCAAACCAAACCAATAATAAATCCTTACAAATCTGACTATGGAATTGAGGCTACAAGATGGGGAGTGTAGGGGAACAAACAGAGTGACGGGAGCACAATGGATTATGGTGGAGGACTGAGGGTACTCTTGGTGGTGGGAGTGGTGTAGTGACATTGTTTATTGACAAAAGTTAAGCTTTCTTTTAGTGCAGTGATATTTAATTCCTAAGTGAAATAATATTAGAATTATTTTAATAACAACCTGAATATATTTATGGACACTAAATAAATCTTGCTGACAGAAGAAGTGTCGACCATCATAATCATACGTAATTTCAGGTACTTCACTAAGAATTTAATTTTTTTTCTTATTGAACCATTCATCAAACAAGTTAAAGAAATGATTCTAGACATCTAGAAACTTGCATTTTAGATAAGCATTTTTTCAGTGAGATGAAATTAGTTTAACATTATGTTATTCAAAGGCATGAAATTACAACTTTTTAAAGTGCTAGATACCAAATTGACAAAGATAAATAGAAAATATTTTCTGCTATTATAAAGCTTCTATCTCAAGGAAATCTATTTAAAAAGAGACCTGATCATTTGAAATGTGCAAAAATTTTATTTCAATAAAAATGTTAAACTACACTCAACACTCACTTTTTATAAAAAGTTGCCAAATGATAGATTACCCTTAACTAAGATGACTTGCTAATATGTTTTTAAAGAGAAAAATACATCTTGTAAGCCATATAACTGGACATCTGAAGCAAAATTTCACTTAGCATGGCATAAAAAGCAAGTATATTAAGTACATAACTTGTTAGTTGAAGAAAGATTCCATCATCTGGCCAGATTATTTTTATATAGACAAAGTGTGTTAAGAAGCAACCAGATATTTACTGTAATAAGAGTTTTATATTTAATGACTTCTAATTTCAATTTTATTTTATTTTCTTTAAAGATTTATTTACTTATGCATACAAGCTGGGGTACAGGCCAGAGGAGTGGGGCAGCGAGAGGGTTCACCAGAGACAGAGTGGGGAGCAGAATGGGCAGATTGACAGAAATACACTGCTAAGGGGAGTAGCGGGCGAGGCAGGAGAGGTCTGCCGCGCCCTGTGGGAATCTCCCCAGCCAGGAGTCCAACTTGCTTCGCTGCTGCTGACAGCTCCACAGTGCAGTGCTTAACTGCTGCGCCACCAGGGATGCCCTAGTTTCAATTTTAATCAGAGCATAAATTACTGAATTTGTTCACTCATTTTTACACATATTGGAAATAGAGTTTACACAATTACTTTTCATAAAAACTGTATATAATTTATCTGGGAGATATGTAGATAATGAAAAGTAACTCATATCATCTGTCATTAAGATATCACCTGTTTCTAAGGTTTTTTAAAAAACATTTTTTGAAATATGCTCAGACTTAAAAACTTCATTCTCTCACTCAATAAATACTTTTTGAGTGTCATTATAGACAAGTGCTTTATGAAGAGGTACTGCTGATGGGGAAAAGACTAGAATTTGTATTATCAAAGAAATTTCTAAAACTGATAGGGATTATTCAAAACATGGAATTTTAGAATAGACATCATTCACTGAAATTCTAAAGGACATTGATGGTTCAAGGGTGAATTGGTGGTGGGAAACCTATGGGGAATACACAATAATGTAAAAGACATAAACAATAATATCAATAAAATTTAAAAAATACTTCTTATGGCTAATTATAAATATATTGCTCTTATATTCCCACTGAATCAAGCAGGGTTTGATTAAGCTAATAAAAGACAACTTGGAAAAAGTCAAGAAAAACAGTTGCATCTCATTTAAGTAGGGTCAGGAAATATTCAAATAAAATAAATTTTGAGAAAATTAAAAATTAATATTAAAAATATTTAAAATTGGCCTCCCTGGTGGCGCAATGGGTTGAGCACAGCACTATGAGGCTGTCCAGAGCCACCGCAGCACGAGTTCCATACCCAGCCAGGGAGATTCCCACATGGAACAGGAGACCTCTCTTGTCTCACCTGCTGCTCCCCTCAGCAGTGTACTTCAGTCGATCTGCCAGTTCTGCTCCCTATTCTGTCCCTGACGAATCCTTTCACCACTCCGCACCTTTGGCCTACACCCCAGCTTATATGCATAAATAAATAAATCTTAAAAAAAATAAAAATATTTTAAATAAGATGTTAAATATCTTAAGAACCTGAGAAATCCATCATCAAATTTTAAGATACTGATTTATTTCATCAAGCTATTTCTGGTTCCATTGTATAATTAGATACCTGGCTATAGGTACCCAAAAGGCTGTTTCTTACAATAACAAAACAGATTCTTATTATTCAAAATAGTCCCATAGCAATTATTTTATTAGATATTTGACCATGACTCTATTAGGAAGATGTATAATTTTACACTACTTCTAAAAATGGATAAAGCTTAGAATACTCAAAGGGCATACTGCTAGTATATTTATAGAAAAATTCAATACTGGAAGCCAAACAGCCAAAGATATAAAAAGCCAAAGCAATCCTAAGAAAAAATGTCAGAATTATTACACTGCCTGATTTCAAACTACACTACAAAACCATTGTAATAAAAATAGTACAGTACTGGCATAAAAGTAGGCACATAGGCCCTGGGAACCCAACTAGAGAGCTCCGAATTAAATCCTGAAATATATGATTAATATTTGACAATGAGCCAGGAACACCCAAAGGGGACTAGCTAGTCTCTTCAGCAAGCGGTTCTAGGAAAACTGGAAAAACATATAAAGAACAATGGAAATTGGACCTTACCTCAGGTCATCACTAACAAAAGTTAACTTGAAATGGATAAAATATTTAAATATAAGATCCCTTTTACCATAAAATCCTTATATGACAATGTAGAGAAGAAGTTTAACAATAATCTTGGAGGTTTTTTTTTTTTTTTTTGGGGGGGGGGTGAGTATATGACACAAATGCCCAAACAACTAAAGCAAAACTAAATGAGTAAGACTACATCAAAACTTCTATACAATCAAAGAAACAATTAACAAAATGAAAAAGTAATCTACAGAATGGGAGAAAATTTTTGCAATGGAATCAAATCCACGATGAGATCTTACTTCATACTTACTAGAATTGTAATCATCAAGAAGAGACAACAAGTGCTAATGAGGATGTGGTAAATAGAAAGTCTTTATATATTGTTGGTAGGAACGTAAATTGGTTCAACCACTAGGGAAAACAATAAGAAAGTTTCTCAAAAAATTAAAAATGGATCTCCCATATCAGCCAGCAAGTCTGCTCCTGGGTATAAAAACAAAGTAAATAAAAATGGGATTTTGGGGTGATATATTCACTTCCATGTTTATTGTAGCATTATTCACAAAAGCTAAGATATGGGCATAAACTAAATGCCCATAAAGGGAAGAATGCATACAAAATGTGAGAATGATAAATATGTAGATGATGATTACATGATAGCAAAATTAATATTCAGCCAAGACAAAGGAGGATATTCTGCCATTCTTGACATGGATGGAGCTTAAGCACATTATTCTCAGTGACACAGGTCAGACAGAATAAGACAAATACTGTATGATATCACTTCAATCTAGAGTCTAAATAGTCAAATTTTACCATGATTTAAAAAGAAACACAATGAAATTTGCCAATTACATGCAGAGAGACTTTTAAAATTATTATTCTCATGTTAAGAGCAGTAGTTATAACCAAAATAGTATTCCCCTGTTTTTCCACGTCCACCATGACTAAAGTCAGTTGTTTTAGAGTTCCCTTTCTTCTAATCTTCAGAAAATATTATTTGATGTTTGGAGGTTAGTGGATATAAGCAAATTGGATTTGTTATGATCACTGCTTCTTTTATTATGTAACGTCTTGAGTATATATTATAGAATTCCTTCTGTTTACCCTTAGCTGCTATACTACCAGTAGGATGGCAAAGTAAATAACCAAGATATTTAATAAAAATACAAAGAAGTCAAACTTAAAAAAGAGTAAAGTGCTGGTTAGCAGTGACTGGAGGTAGGGGGCATAAGATTGATGTTGTTTAATGGTACACATTTGCAACAAGTAGTGAAGAAACCACAGAGATCTTTGAGAGAACATATTGAATATAGACTATCATTATATGATGTGATAGAGGTACTAGGCATGGCTACAATATATAAATGCAACAGATTGAGCTGCTGTACACCTTAAGTTTACTCAAATTGCCAAATAAGTTCAATAAAATGTAGACGGGATTCAATTCAGATGTCAAATTCTAAAAATATTTTAGGAGCAATTATCAAATACATTTAGTGTATATACTCTTAGATAATGATACTTCATTTTAATTTTTTATTTCAGTTAGAAACTTTGAAATAATTATGTACAATTATGGACTCTTTTAATATATCCTAAAACATGTATTTGAAAATTATATAGTAAGTTATCTTATCTACAATGACTAAAAAAATTGGGGGTATAAACCCTTAAATCATCATTTTTACACTTATTTTATCTTCCTCCTGGGAAATGGTAGTAAATTGGATGCACTATTCCATGAAAGAAGTCATCAATGTGTAATCATGTGGGAATTATTTGTTAATATTTCTTACATACTCTCCAATTGCATTTTATGACCTCGTCTCTTTTTGAGACAACTATTAAATTCTTACAAACTATCAGTAATGGCTTGCTTGAAAACTATTTTATTTGTTGATGATGAGGAAAATAAATGTGAAAGCACATAATGGTAACTGCAACTGAACTTCCAATGGTAAATTACTAGTTAAGTGTCTTTTCTTGTTGACCAGTATTGGAATTTAATTTAGCATATTTTGACATCTGTGGTAAAATAACATGCTTGACTGTAAGCTCAGGCATCTTTTGCAGAGAACTAAAACTCACATGAAAAGAATGGAATAATCTTATTGCTAAAGTGGTTCAATGAGATCTCAGGGACTTTGAAATACAGAAAAGTGAAGTAAATTATTTCTGGGTAAAGTATTTCTGTATTTTCCTAACTAGAGCAGGGCTTGGTTGCTTTCCTCAAAAGCATTCTGACCTGTTTGCAGAGCAGAATTTATAGGATTTTCAAGTTGAAGGGAATGTGCTCCTGGAATGACAACACACTTGCATTTCAGGCTTCCCTGAAAAAACAAAAATGATGAGTCACCTAGTTATGGAAAATCAGGTTTTCTTGAAGGGAAAATGGTAAGTTTCAAGAGTGGCCTAAGAAGCTAAAGTGTAGTTTGGGGATAGAGACATTTGACACAGCATGATTTCAGGGCTGGGAGAGCTGTAAGATGCTAATTAGTAATGGAATATAAAGTATGAAGAGGAGGGATAAGACATGTTGCTAAAGAGATTTGGGGAGAGGGAATCAGGGCCAAAGAAAGTCTTTCTTTTGCCTCACTAAGAGCCCTGGAATGTATCTCTATCTAATAAAAAGTGAAAACTTTGAAGGATTTAAGGGGCAATGAGTGAAGAATAATGGTTTGATTTGAATTTTAAATAGGTTACTTCAATTGAAGAGAAGAATAGACTGTAAGGAAACAAAATCAGAGGAAGCATAAACTGTTAGAAGGCTATTGCAATAGTCGCATAAGACTATTTGTGATTGTGTGGAGGGTGGAGTTTGATGGACAGTTCACTGGCAGTTCCTCCACCTGGGTAAGCAGTTGGATGGCGGTTGACACTTTAGATAAAGAAAGATATAAAAGGAATCCAAACTGGGAAAGAAGAAATAAAGCTATCATTATTTGCAGATAATATGATAATATACATAGAGATTCCATGGAAAATCTATTCAAAAAAATTAATCGGTTTAGCAAAGTGAAAGGATATAAAATCAAGACACATAAATCAGTTGAGTGGTCTCATTCACAATTATACAAAAATAAATAAATATATAGGAGTAAACCTAACGAAGGAGGTTAAATACCTACACAAAGAAAACTATAAGACACTGTTGAAAGAATTAGAAGATACAAAGAAACGGGAAAATATTCCCTGCTCATGGATTGGGAGAATCAACCTTGTCAAAAATGGCCATCCTACCCAAAGAAATACACAAATTCAACAGAATCACAATAAAAATATCAATGGCATTTTTCAAAAAATTAAAGTAAACACTAATGAAATTTATATGGAACCACAAAAGAGCCCAGATAGTAAAATCATAACATAAAAGAAAGAATACGTTGGTATTTTTAAATTAATGTTGCATTTGTATGTGTGCATATATGTGTATGCCATACATGTATAGTATCTGTGTATAACATACATGTATGTATTTATAGTATGCATTGTATATATAGTATGTACGTATTGTGTGCATAGTATGTCTGACATACTAGATATACACACAAATTATGTTAGGAATTTATTCAGAACTTTTAAGACAATGATTCTTCTAAGATTTTTAAATAAGACTCACATCTTGATGGCACTTTTCATCTTGCCAAAGCTCTTTCTCATTTATTTCTACATGAATCTATAATTTAAGGTCATATCACTGTGCATATTTATTGAAAGAAATAATATAATGAAATTCCATAAATATAATTTGCATATTAGGGCCCCCCTGGTGGCGCAGTGGTTGAGCGCTGCGCTGTGGAGCTGTCAGCCGCTTGCGATGCGAGTTCGACGCCCAGCCGGGGAGAATCCCACATGGTGCGGCAGACCTCTCCTGCCTTGCCCGCTGCTCCCCTCAGCAGTGTATTTCTGATCTGCCTGTTCTGCTCCCCACTCTGTCTCTGGTGAACCCTCTCGCTGCCCCAAGCCTCTGGCCTGTACCCCAGCTTGTATGTATAAATAAATAAATCTTTAAAAATATATATATATAATTTGCATATTAACACTATAATTGAAGACTGATGTTCATATAAATGGCTGCTTGATCAAAATATTTCAATATGTACAGTGGGTAGTCCATGAAGACTAATTTTTTTCATGAGACACTGGTTTCTGGATAATCCTGTCATATCTTTATCACACTTGAATTATATTCCATTGATCTGTATGGTCACAAGTTATTCTTTGTATATGGAGGTAGCAGAGAAGATTCCTTGTCTCATAATTTTAAGTTATTTATTGTATTTATACAGAAATGCTATTTTTAGAGAATACAGAAATATCAAATATTTCTACTCATGTTTTATCCTTTATTACTACTATATTCCTTGTTTATTACAGAATATTTTAGTTTGAAGTAGATCATATTAATGGAAATAAATATTTTAATGGAAATAAATATTAAAAATGATTTTCTTAGAGAAAATAATTTATATAGATATACAGTGTTTTTAATAATTTCTAAAAATAACTATCATAATTAACATCTGAATAGCTTATTTTTTAAAGACAAATGAATACAACTGAAAAAGATTTTCAGCAGTTTCTACTACATAAACTACCCTTATGAACAACTCATACATATTCAAACTTATTTCCACAAGTTATCATTACCATTATTGAAATCCAAGTGGCAATCTATAGAGATAAATAAAAGTGATTAGCTTTTTTTCAAATTACTGCTTCATACACCTAAAAACAAATAAGATTATTTTATCTATGATGTTGGTTAAAGATCAATGTGGAAAGATGGACAAACACATGCACAATAGGTGTCAGAGCTCCCATTTCAGAGCATCACGTGTTGACTATTGTCTTCCTGCAAAAGGGTAAGTTCTAAAACTTCATTCTTTTCTGAAGTCAGGAGTTGGCTCATGAAAATATGGGCTCCCTATCAGTTGACCGAGCAGTTTAGAGAAACTGACCAAGCTTGATTAATGGGTTTGTACACATACACACACACACACACACACACACACACACACACACACACACACACACACATCTGAGAAAAGTATAGGTTGATATAGTATAGGTTGAGAAAAGTTGATAGTATAGGTTGCTTCTCAACATTTTCTTAGGTCTCAGATCGCCAATACTTACTTAAATGTATATCTGTATGCTATAGTTAACATCCACATTGGATAGGGTTTTTATTTTTAATACAATATACTTCTAAATGAATTTGGAAATGAAAAAAAGTACTTACAGTCAACAAACAGTAAATTAGAACTGATTACATTTCAGGGGGGATCTAGGAACTGAAGATAGAGAAGTGAACAGAGAAGATAAAATGTTGTCCTTTTTTTGAGAGAAAATGTTAGCTATTTTTAGTGTAATAAATCAAATCCTACATGAATCTTAAATTTACCCTACTGAAAAGTTAATTATAAAGTCATACAAGAATTTGTCGAATTGATAACAATTATTTTCATTCATAGATTGCTTCAGATAAAATAATTTAAGTTGCAGATCTCATCCATATCATTTAATACAAACTGTTTAAGAGTACTGTTTGATTTAGAACTGTTGACTCAAAAGTTAGGTCATAATGGCCCAAGCAATTTTATAGTTTTAATGGTTTCTCTGTAGGGTTTTTTTTTCCTTAAGATTTTAATTGACTTTGTTATACATTGATCTAGTCTCTGTATACCTCAGAAGAAAATAATTGCTTACTCATTCCATTCTCTTATAGTTATATTACATCTTTAAATATTTTCATTTTTTAAAACTACTCAAGAGGACATAAATGTTCTTTCAATACTTTATTCCTTTCTATTTTCCTGTTACTAGACATTTATGCTGCCTGCAAAGGTTTGTTACCAGAGGAGTGATTCCTCGAGGTGGTTTTGTTGTGAAAAAGCACAATTTTAATTATCAATATTGCCACCTTCTTGCCAAGTGTTTCTTCTACTATACTTAACAAGTTCCATAGGAAGAAAAAATGTTAGATCTTGGGTATTTGATTTTTATCAACATATATCTCTCTTTACCCTGATTAATCCTTTCTCACATTTATTCCAATTTTCTTTGACATTAGTAATATTATACCTGCTTTGTTAACATGTTTGTCTATGGTATCTATTCCATATGTTATTTTCATCCCCTTAGTGTCATTATGTTTTATATATATTATATATTTTATGTTTTATATTTATATATTAAGCATTACGTTTTATATTTGTTCTATATATATATATATATATCATATATATATCTTTTATATATACAACACATATAGTTGGGTTTTAAAATTCCACCTGAACCTTTTAGTAGAAAATTAAAACCATTTACATTTATTATTATACTTATTAAAATATTGAATTTTTTTCCCCCAATCTTATATTAGGGTTTCACTTTAGCATGTTTCCTTGTAGCTTCTTCATTTCCCCTTTCGGACTGACATGAAAATTTTTTTGGACTGACAGGAAATTTCACTGTACATTTTTTTCTAAATATATGAATTATTCAAGTGTTATATGCAATTTTTATCTTAAATTCTTAAATTAATTTTTCAATTTGTAAATATATTTTTGTGATTCAGTATCTGTACTTTCTTCGAAAGCCAAAACAAGTATTTGGGTATGCTTATCACTTGTCTCTCTGCCTTGACATTTATATGTCTTTTCCTTTACAATATGCTATATTTGTATACTGTGCCTCAATAACGTAGACAACTATTGATTGTATTAACTTATTTGTTAACCTTTCCTGGATGTATTTTTAATTTTGTTCAGTTATATCCTTTAACAGAGAAGGGTCTAAAATTGATTCATCTTTCTTCACACTTAAATATTAGTTTGGCTAGTCCTAAAGATTTCAAGTCTATAAAGTTTTTCTCACTGAGCTTGAGAGATAATTCTCATATTCAATCTTGGTATCCAACATTGCTGATGAGATGTGTTCATGTCAGAGAATTTGCCATTTTGGGGAAAGTTTCTTTCAGGAATTTTCTTTTTACTCTTGCATATCTGAAATTTTAAGAATGTGTGTCTAGATACTGGTCTTTTTCACTCAGTTTACTCAATTATCTACATTCTTTTTTTTGTGCAAGGACCAACACTTTAGTTGAGCACACTGAATTTTTTTCACTGCAGCCAACTTCCCCTTTTCTTGGGTTTCTTCCCAAGAAGCTGGAAGGTCTTTATTACTTGTTGCTGTACTCTGCTTCCACTCAGTCCCCTATATATTCATACACAAAAAAGAAAATTCTTTGGGAAAATAATCCCCTGATTTCTGATCATTAAAGGTAAGAATAAAACACGTTATCTTCCATTTCATTCTCTGATGAATTTTCTTTCTTACACAAGCCTTTCAAAAGTGTATCCTCTAATTCCTCACTTCCCACTCATCCAATCACGTCAGGAAATCTGACTTCAAGTCTCCTTCCTTGAATGAAACTGCTATCTTGAAAGTTAGTTGCGTTTTGGAAACTGTCACATTCATCTTTGATTCCTTCAGCATTTGACATCCTCCCACCCTCCCCCATCCCACAACTTTTCTTAAAATGTTCACCTCGCCTCCCTTGGCTTTTTAGCTGACAATTTACCTTCCTTCCTCCTCCTGACTGTGTTTCTAGCTCCTTCATTACCTTAATGACTCTTCATCCTCTGAGTTTTTCTTGAGATTTGCCTCAATATTCTCTTCCTCAGAAATGACATCCCTTCCTACAAATTTAGGTATCACTTTTAGGCAAATACCTGTCAGTCTCACTCCTAGAAGCTAATCTACACCTTCCAGACCACCTACATTACAGTGCCATCTAGTTGTTCTGCTAGCAACATCAGCATTTATGAAAGCATGTTAATCATCCCCCTTATGAGAGTTGTTATAAGCGAGGTATTTTAAATGTCATCTTAATAAGCATACAATGTTCCAGATATTGTATGAATAAATATTAAACAAAAATAATAGTTAACCAGAAATAATGAGAATGCTTTCTTAGGTTTATCAAAATATCTTGATATAGTTTAGTTGTGTAAAGATAGGCCTTAGGGCTTGATCTGGAAACCTGAATGACATAATAACATAGTAATAATTTGAATTTATTGAGATAGCCAAGAAAGAGAAGGTTAAGTTTATTGAAGACAATAAAGAAAAGGGATGAGGGCCTCCCCCGTGGCGCAGCGGTTAAGCGCTGCGCTGTGGAGCTGTTGGCAGCGGAGACGCGAGTTCGACGCCCAGCCGGGGAGAATCCCACATGGCGCGGCAGACCTCTCCTGCCTTGCCCGCTGCTCCCCTCAGCAGTGTATCTCTGATCTGCCTGTTCTGCTCCCCGCTCTGTCTCTGGTGAACCCTCTCGCCGCCCCACGCCTCTGGCCTGTACCCCAACTTGTATGTATAAACAAAAAAGAAAAAAAAAAAGCATGAGATTTAAAGACCATAGAAGAGGGATACAGAGGTACAAACAGAAAATTAGTGAGAGGATGAGACCAAAGGAGAAAATGAAGAATTCCTTATGGAAGGAATATCAGAAACAATTTTAGTAACAGTGATATTTATGTTGAAAAGTATGAACTATGCTGGGGTATAAAATAATCCCTCTCTGGTAGGACCAACTTCTATTAAAAAAACACTGTGTTAAAGTTATTTAAAAGAAGGAGCTTTAACAAAGTAAGGTTGATTTTATGCTGTGGTTGCCAAAGCAAAATAGAGAGGACAGTAAACAAGCAAGATACAAAGCAATGACTGATATCATAGCTAAAATACTTCTAAGAGTGGACAGACAGGAATATATATAATCAATATTTCAAAGAATCCTTAGGAATATTAGGGGGGCATTGAAATTCTTTTTCTACATGTCTAAAAATATATACTAAAGATAGTCCTTAGAAGGCTGCACTGACGACACAAGAATGACAACTGACAAGTCTTTGGTGATTCATATTGGTATTACCCATTAAACATATTTCCTCAGATGGTTCTGTACTTTGTAAATCATGTGTGAACCCTCAGGCCATAGCAGTGATAGTGCTGACACTTAACCCCTAGGACACTAGGGAGGCTCCCCGAAGGTTAATTTTACATAGCATTTCATCACCTATGAAACTACTATAAGGCCTCAGTGTAAAATCATATTTCCATAGCAGTAAATGTCTTGGTTTTGGGTTGCTGCCTCATGTATACATTCACACCATACATCCTGGTGGTATGTGATAGTATTCCTTTATTTTGGGGGACTGTTTTTTCATTTTCCTCCCAACAAGGCTACTGAACAAAGGCAAGCTTTCTTCTCACTGTTTCCCAGGCTCACCGAATGAAATTCCTTTAGCCATTCTAGGACAGAAGAAACAGTTCTTTGAGGTCACAGGCTTCCTGTAGTTGTATTGATTTTAGCTTCCTAATCCTACATCTCCAAGTACACTCTCCTTCCCATGTAGCACAGCAAAAGAACAACTCTTAGCAGATAAATCCCCACATCTTACTTATAATATTTTGTCTTCTTATCACTGCTGTGGTGTGTCATGAACACCTATCATTGCCCTTTCTTTTCAGCTTGAGTCATTTTCACTGTCATTACATTTTATCCAGTATTTTAATGACTTTTTATTCAGGTCTGGGGTCCTTCTACACCAGATCATTCTGCCATGATAGTTGAATTCTTTCTAATGAGCAAGGGACTATACTTAATGCTATCTTCCTCGTAATATCGATTAGTCCCATTTTGGATGCACCAAGGATGGGGTTTCAAGAGGTCATGTTATTTGTCTATCATTAATTAGCTAAGATGTGTTTACTCTGGTACTCAAAGGATTGCATCTAAATGATGCTTAATCTATGTTGTCAAATGTAGGGACTTGTATTTAATAGGAACACTAAGGTCCCTCTTAACACTAAAGTTAATTTTATGACCTTGAACTTTGCATGGTTTATTTCCCTAACTTGAAATATGTAGTTTCATGGCATCAATCAAGGTGGAATATAGAGTCAAGCTAATATAAGCTCAGAGTTTTTATAATCTCAGCTGCAGTTCCCTTCCAACTGCCTTGCACGTTTTCCTTGGTACTCCATTGGGAAGAAAAATATGCTAAATTAAAAGTCTCACAATATGAATTGATATTAAGATGCCCTTTAAAAGAACGTAAACTTACAGCGTCATTAACATGAGACTTCATGTAATGAAACTACTTTAATGGGGAGTAATGTATCATAATGCTGCTTCCATGTTATCAACCCTGGGCAACAGATGCCTTTTTAGTTTTACCTCTACCAAAATTTCTTTATTGAGTATAACAGGGAGATGAATTTATATTTTCCATGAAGCATTTGAAAGTGTGACTACAAGGCTACCTTAGAGTCATTCTGGAAGAGTGACATTAAAAAGAAGAGAGAGAAATTTATACATTTAATCGCTAAATCACTGAGACTGAGAGGGCATTAATTTTTATGTCTTTTACAGATTGTAAAGGTTTTCTGACTCCAATTTAAATAAAAGTAACATTCTCATAACAGTACTCAATTCTTCTTAGAAACTGCTGAGAAAGAGCTGAATTCCTCTATCAGAAAAGCAATCGGTTAATCACTCATAAAGGTCACCACTGAATCACACAAGAACTTAATTTTTTTGTGTAACAGTGCTCTATGTTCTCAGCAAACCCCATGGTTTCAAAGAACCAGTATTTCCCCCTCCCAAAAAACATTAGATTGACCTCAAAAACAAGTCTGGAAAAAAATAGCCTTCCAGAGAGTAAAAAAAAAAAAAGAAGGAAAGAAAGAAAAAGAAACACAAACAGCTACCAAATAGTGTTTGACATTTAAGAATGACTTTTGTATAGCAAATAGAATCATTTTCCAAAAAGCCAACATTCCAACTTTCCCAGAAACAAATTTGCAAGTGAAAAAGCATAATCAGCTAAAAAGTAATTACAAGACACAACCCTTTTTCCTTTTTGCACACACTAAAATTAGTAAAGTTAATTGCACAGATTATGTAGGAATATTCCATCAGTTCTCATATAACTTCTGCTACACTACTGAATCAGTTTGGATAACTACTGAATAAATATTTGTTTTTAGTTATTAAGCCTTTTCTCTTGCACACTGCTCTAATAAAAGAGAGTATTTTATGCTAAAATCCAGAGCCTCTGATTGACTTTGGAATAAGTAAATATTTAGCATAAAGACTTAGATATTTAAAGTAGATTCATGGTTTGCTAACTTGACCTCAGAATTTTGCCCACCAAATTTCATACTGATTCTTTAAAAGGCAATCCCTAGGTTTCAAGCTGTAGATTGTCTGAAAAGGGTGCTTAAAACCCTACCAGTTCCACACTGACACCAAATGTAAAATATGTCAACAAATGCATGACAAAGTTACCGTAAGGTGTCATGTGATATTAAACTCAGAGCACACATACATGTGTGTCCATATATTCTTTTGTTCTTAATGAATGGAATTTATTTCTTTTATGTTTCTACAAACCAAGAATTCTTGATTCCTTACCCAATGGAGAAATGAAAGATTGAAGGATATTATTATTGTCCAGTTAGATTATAAAATTAAAGAATCAAAATTCAAAATTAGGTGTCTGTATTCATGGTCCATCTCCTATGCTCTATAATATTAAAAGTGAATACACAAAGAGAAAAATAATGCAAGTTCATTATAGCAAATAAAGATGCTAGAAAAAATATATTGTGTATACATACCTCACCACCAAAAAATTCTTCAAAGTTTTAGACTCCTTTTTGGGCCTCCCTGGTGGCATAGCGGTTAAGCACTGCGCTGTGGGGCTGTCAGCAGCGGTGACGCAGGTTCGATGCCCGGCTGGGGAGAATCCCACATGGCACCTCTCCTGCCTCGCCCGCTGCTCCCCTCAGCAGTGTATTTCCATTTATCTACCTGTTTTGCTCCCCACTCTATCTCTAGTGAAACTTCTCGCTTCCCCATGCCTCTGGCCTATACCCCAGCTTGTACGCATAAATAAATCTTTAAAAAAATAGACTCCTTTTTGGAAGAGGCATAAGTAGTAAGACATTATGAGGTTTTCTAAAAAAACAATAAAATGCACCATAGATTATCTAATAGTGCAAACATCCCACCATGAGAAAGAAGTCACTAAGTAAAATCTCTGATGTTTCTCCTGGTCACAGGACTCCTTTTAGCATTCAAAATCATGTCGAGTTATTGACAGGTTTCCAGCAGAGGGATAAGGGTGGGCTTTAGGAGAATCACCTGTAAATTTAGGGTAAACTGAAACATTTCCTGATTGCACATTCCTTAAATCACCAGTCTTGTCTGCCAGATCAGGTGTTGTCAGATAAACAGGCAAGAGCCTCGGTAAGAGTTGTTTTGAAGACACCTTGGCAACCACATCTACAGGAGTGGATTCATTTCCACAGGCCCAGGGAAGTAATGCAGATTTGTATAAGTTCAGGATTTAAAGATAAACTAAATTGAAAGTAATGGAAATTGTATATTCTATCAGCAATCAGGAAGCCGCAACATGGAATTACTTTTGAGAAGTGTATGACTTCACTTTATGTTTAAGGTGAGAGTGAAATTTCTTAATATAAGTGTTAGCAGATGGACTAAGAATATCAATATGAGGATATAAGTTTATTCACTTTTATACTCTGATGGAGGCTGGGTAAGATCGACAAACCAAATAAAGACCAAGAGCAGTTTCTGGAGAAGGCTGATATTTGGAGTTGAAGAACAAAGGCAACTTTGAAGTAAGATGAAACAGATAGTGTGACTAGAAAAATGAGAAGAGTGTTTCAGAAGAGCATTTCACCAGGGATGTCAAGTTGAGACACATTCAATGTATAAAAGGAAAGCTCTTGGAAGTTCAGAAGTTGCTATATTTGGAGACTTGATAGTCACTGGTGAACTTCAGGAATCAAATAATTGTTAAATAAAAGAAGGAATAAGTTGACTAGGAACTTAAGTAAAAACTAAGCACGGATCAGTAGCAGATAAAGCCAATGGATTTGTTCTTTTGGGATTCTAATAAACCAATGAAGAGATAAAAATACATGTGAAAGTTTAAAAGGCAAGTGATAACTATATAATTTATTGGTTTTAGCATTAAAAAGAACATATTTATAAATAACATCTAACTGAAATGAAAAAATGTTTTCAGGGAAATACTAGCAATAATAATTCAAGAAAGAAAAGTGTTTAGCTTTTCAATAAACAAAAGAGACATAGAAAATGTTAAAGAGCCATCTGTAAAGATTCATTTACATTAGGAAGATGGTCTAGCATTTAACTTTTACAGTAAAATTATTTCCTGATATATACAAAATGTAACAGATAATGAAAGAGATGAAAAAAAGCTACCTAAATTGTTTTTAAAAGGATAACATGGATGGGAAAATATGACAAAGATAGTTAAAAACTATAAAGAGAAATAATTTGTGAAAAGACCAATTTTGGCTATCAGAAGGATATGTCTAAGGTAGGTAGGTAAATCGAGTATATTAGGAAATAGGGGACAATGGCATGATGAGGGATAGAATTGGACTTTTAGTGGTGAACTTAACAGGAAAAAAATCTCTCAAAATTAAGCAAGAGTCCATTTAAGAAATTAATTATGCATTGATTTTGGAAAACCTCTTGAGAACAGTATATTTAAAAAGATCTGGAAAGAGCTGAAAATCATCAACCTTTTTTAACTAAAATTCTTTTAAAACTAAAAATTCTTAAAATGATTAGGAAAATAACAGCAGAAGTTTCAAATCAACAGTCACACCATACTTAACTAGTGACTGGAGACATCCTCATAAATAAAAAATACAAAAAGGATGCTCATGACAACAATGGAAGTGATTCAATACAATTAAACTAAAAGAAATTATACCATAATAATGGGAAAAGAAACTACTTGTCTTTATCTGCAGACAACACAATTATTTACCTAGAAAGACCAATTTTAAAACTAGTAGAATTAATAAGAGTTCATTAAATCAAAATATCTGATATGAAATGCTCATAAGAATAGCTTTGTTATAACAATGGAAGCTTTGCTATTTATAACAGTAATAATTTACAAAAATACGCTAAAAACTGTGCATAAAAGAATGACTAACAATAAATGCATAAAAGCTATGTATACGAATCAAAACTACAAATTTTAATTAGAATTACTGAGTATCATGCACTATGCTGAGTGTTTTACAATAATTTCCTGCTTACTTCTTACAATTATCCTACTGCATAAATGAAGTTTAGGAAGATGAATAAACCTGCTAGAGTTTTTAGCAATTTGGCAATTTTTATGAGACTTTAATATTGCTAATATACTTTGAGCTAGATATTCTACATTCCTGAATCTATCCAATTAAAATTTAGATAGGTGAAAATGTGTGACCAAACATTTCTAGCAGAATCAACTGTAATAGGAAACAATTTGAAGCTAAATGTTAATGAGTAAATAATGAAATTAATGCAGTGTTTGAAAATTGTTCTCTAATAAATGTTAATGGCAAAGGAAAATGTTCTTGCTACATTTATAAGTACAGTTAAAAAAAGACTAAAACATATAACCAGGCCCATATTTACTTTGTGAGATTATGCGATTATGGCCAATATTTGTGTCTTTTTTTGATAGATTGGTCACAACCACTCTATTTCTAAAAATCAGGTAGGGATCATTTTAAGAAAATCGGTGTTTTGGACAGTGCTACAGAATACAGGAAGGGGATTACCTTGTGTATTTAAGGAGAGGAGGTGGTAAGAAAATGGAAACAGTGGTCAAGTTCATTCATTCTGTAACTGAAAAGAAAGAGAAAATTGGGACAAGAGCTGGAGGGGAGACGAGGGCGTGAATATTTGGGAAACTTTTTAACCTAATTTGCAAAACTCATTTACAGTTTAAAAACAATCAAGGAACTGCTGTGAAGCAAAGAGACGTGGGGATGCTCACCATTTCTGCCCGGTGCTGTGGAATGATGAGGTTGAAGATGGAGGTCATGGGCCAGCCTGCAGCGGCTGCTGTCTGAAGTGGGACACCTGTAATTGTCTGTTTGACCAACCAAGCAGAAAGTGAAGCCTGCTAGAGTTGTTGCTGCTATTGTGATTAAAAGAGATGCAGGTATCTTTCGCTACAAACACATCTATGCATAAGTAGCCTTATAGTTTTGGCCCGTAATTAAGGACAGGTTTTTCCTCAGTCCTGATGGATAGGAAAGGAAGAAATCTCATATAGTAAGGGACAGAATTAATTTATTATCAATTATACTTAATGCCAGAATCTTAGGATGAGGATTTACAGAGTTCATATTATCTGGAGAGAGGATAAGAGTAGCATTATCAAAGTCAACCTGGAACTAATTAGAAGACAATTATTTTTATATTGAGAAATATTTAACAAACCATAATATGGTTTTGGATCTAGTCTCTGGGACTATTCATAAAGCTACAATTCCTACATAATGCTATTTCTTGACCAGATCATATAAATTTAGGAAACAGCCACAACAGCCTAATCACTTTTCTTTGTGATGGGGCAAAGTTCAATTCCCATTATACAGCATCTATTTTATAAATATTCCTCACTTTAAACATAGAGGGAAGAAAGATATTCTTAATAGTCCTAACAACACAAAAATGATAGAAATCACAATGGAACTTCATTAGGCTGGGTGTTTAGGAAAGAAATGGTATGGGGAATTAGTAGTTTCAGTATTTTGAAACAGAATGTGAGAATGATATGAAAAGCAGAAAGTTACAACAGATGTCCACAGTTGAAAGCATGTCCATGAAAACCCCTCAACTGTCCGTTAATAAGTAAACATTTTAAAAGATCAAATACAGCCAAAATATATTTTGCAAGCAATAAAGCATGAAGCTGATTGATGAGTATGGACTTGGAAGAAACTCTGAGGTACACTGTCAAGGCACAAAGATACAGATAACTTTCAGCTGATTGCATTATTACAGACCTTTACCAAAAATATTGTGTTCCTGTGTGTCTGTGAGTTTAAAGATTTATTTAAAGAATAATCAGAAAGTCACAGAAAATAATCAGAAAATCACAGAAAAATCACACCACTTGTTAACTAACATGAGCTGCCTCTTTTTAGCATAGACAGACAGGGAATGTAGTAGCTTGTAGTCAATATAGTCATGTGTTGTTTGAGGTTTTTACAACAAACATGCATTCATGTTTAGAGTAATACAATTTTAAAATCGGCACTGAACAGTTTCGTTAAAGTCTGAATTACAAAAACATGAATCAAGTGCAAGAAAACTCAAAAACATTCGAATCCATGTGCATCTAAATAAAGGTAAGCAGAGCTTGCATATGCACCGGAGGTGACCTTGGGCTCGCTGGCACACACAGGGAACTTACTATTAAAAAGATGATGGGGCCTCCCTGGTGGCACAAGGGATTAAGTCTCAGCACTATGAAGCTATCAGCACCTACTGCAGTACCAGTTCGATCCCCAGTGAGGGAGCTGACCCACATGGCACAGCAGACCTCGCTGGTCTTGCCTGCTGATCCCTTCAGCAGTGTAATTCAGTCAGTTTGCCTGTTCTGCTCCCCACTCTGGTGAATCTTTTCACATACATCGCTCACATACACCTCTGGCCTACAACCCAGCTCTTAATTACTTAGTTAAATAAATCTTTAAAAAATAAATAAATAAAAAGATGAGCATTAAGGAGCTGTGACTACAGAGACTGGTTCTTACAATAAGAAACTTACAATAATCTTTAGGTTGAGTAATTAGGAAAGATTTAACTGCTGCTTTTAGGGTATTATCAGAATTATAGATGTTACCTGTATTGTCATTTTATCAAGCTCTAAATAGCAGTAATTCAATTTCAGGTGTCCAAATTAAATAAAAGTTATTATTAAAAAATCTTGATAGGACATTGGTTGTCAATACTCTTATGATGAATTCTGGGCTCTAGAATAGTAAATAAATAATGGCATAAATAATTTAGAGCTAGACCATATAGTTTTTGAAATATCATTAATTCTGTACACTCATTCCATGCTTTATAAAATACATGGCATTTTCATGGCTTTTCAAGGAAAAATAGATCATTTTTGCTACTTCTCAATTTTAAATGAGATTTAGAGATACAATAAAATTTAATATTGTTACTGCTTTCATCCTGAAACTGTTGATATATGGTTAGACCACTGTGCCTGCTGCTATGTAATTCAAGTCAGAGGTAAACAGAAGACATGGACCACCTAGTTTTTTCATCTTTGTCCCAGATTAAATGACATGCCTGATATTTTGAGAGTCCCCTTTTAAATAGCTTACATCTCTAAGTGAATTCACAATTATTAGAACATGTAATTTGATATTTGTTTGTTTCCATGTTATATATTGAGAAACCCTTCACAGAAACTGGAGATCTTGCAATGGGTACTCCCTGCTCTTAATTTTAAAATTATGTAAAAAACATAATGGAGGTCAGAGAGACTTCAAAATCACATTGTCTGACCTTTCATTTTACTCAATCACACAGAGTAATAAGCTGACAGTGCCAGTGCTAAGATCATTAGGTAGAATATTTTCCATTTACTTATACTACTAAATAATAATCTCAAGTGATTATATTTAGTAAAATGCTTTTTTTTTCACTTTTATAACAAATAATATAGTCATTCCCTTCGAAGGCTTATCTGAATATTACAGACTTATTTCATGGTTTCTTTAACATCACAATTTTGGTTTTGAAATACAAATTACCAGTATTTTAATTTTTACATTTTAACTTCTCTTATTCTACTTAGACATTTCTGCAATTTTCTGGTATAATATGGAAGAGCGTTATGGAGATACATATGTGTGTGTGTGTGTGTGTGTGTGTGTGTGTGTGTGTATGTATGTATGTATATTCTTTGATTAGTGATTCATACTGAAAAAAAATCTCCAGGCTCTGAGGAGGTGACATGCTGTTTCTCGCTTAATGAAAGATAAATTAAAATCATTTGACTCTGCCATATGTTAACAATAATTTCCTAAGCAGAATAAAAAAAAATCCAAAACATTACTACAGATGGTTTGATTTAGTGTCCTAAAAAGGTTGCTGAGAACACACTCTATTATTAGAATTTTTTTGGTGTGATAATAGATAAAATCTTCATTCAAGTAATTGGATGTGTATGGCCGTACCTGTCATTCTGAATTAAAATAATGAATAATGCTTAATTACTTGTAGGCTGGTTTCAGAATATAGGTAAGGAAATACCTGGTACAAAATTATGCATTCTATATACATCAGGATGTTACTAAAAGGCTAGGATCATGAGTGAAAAATGTTTGTAGAGAAGTCACCCATACTCTTAGTCATGTCCATGTTGTAATAGTTAACGTGAACTCAAAAATTGAGAACAATCTACTATTTTAACAATGTTTTATTTACTTAGTGCAGTAAGCATTATCTAGGATAGCTTCTTATGACCTTCACCTCATTGTTTTCACACCATGGTGTAATTCCCTGCATTTAGTACCTGGATTTAGTGATTCACTTCTACCAAATAGATATTGTCACTTCCAAGTCTGTGTTACAAGAAAACTGTTGATTCTTCTGTCTTAAGTGCTCATTCACTTTCTACTGGATCACTTGTTCTGGAAGAAACCAATTGCCATGTTATGAGGTTCTGTGGAGAAGCCCATGTGGCAATGAACCAAGATTTTCAAATAACCACATGAGTGACTCTACAGTCAGTAACACAACCCACACCAATACCAGCTGAGCCTTCAGAGAAGACTGAATTCTATTCAAATAAAACCTCGTAAGAGACCTTCAGCAATAGGCACCTAAGCTGGGAAGTATATTCCTGACCCACGGAAACTGATGTAATAAATGTGTGTTATTTTCCATTGCTACATCTTAGGGTAACATGTTACTCAGAAATAGATAATATAATTATATAAAAGGAACAGGTATAGAACGCTTATTAAGTATAATCTATGAATTTCACTTACTGGAAAATGAATTCCTAGTTTGTAAGTGACATTTTAAGATACCATAACAGTAAGCAAGATATTCTATAAATCCACACACTATAGTTTTGGCAAAAGCCCTGTGGAGAGCAAAGATAAAATTATATTCAGAAGTAAATACCTATTTTAGTAAGAATAAGTAAGAATTACTGCTGGAAATGATTTAATTAGTAGAACCCTATCTTGCTGAACCCAAACAACAAATCTTTGTCCCATGGCATCTTTGTTCACAAACTTTATTCATTGGACAATGACAGGAGTGGCTAGACAAGAAGATTTGTTGAAGTATACCGAATGGAACATCCTATCTCATTTATTAAAACTCTTCTCTCCTGAAGTCACTCTACAATGAGCATTCAAATGTAATACTAGTATCTTCAAACTAATTGCCTATTTGGAAAGGTCTAGCCACATGTCTCTTCCCCAAATCTTGTGACCAATTTTCCAATTATGTTGCACTCAAGTCCATGACAATCTAGTTAGGCATTCAATCACAGTTTATGAATCTCTGTAGACCAGTACTTCTTTTTATGCCGTAAATGATAGCAAATATACTTAAGAACATTCTCAGAAATATTACAGGGTCATAGTAAATGGTCATTTTTATGACAGTTGATTTTTTTACATTGTTATGAAATATTTAACAACATGTACTTTTGATTATCATACTTTTAATAATGACATACTTTTAAATTTTTATTGCATCTATGTATAAAGACAGTCAATAATTTCCACCAATGTTTACTGAAAAATTACTGTGGCAGGTGCTGTTAAATGTTTCATTAAAAAAAAAAGCTTTTATTACCTTCAAGACAAAAATGTCAAGTTTCAATTTTCAGTGTTTACCATCATACATATTATTTGTCTTTTCCTTAATCATTTATTTAACTCTTAATCTTAAAATACTAATTAATTGGAGTATTTTTCATAATGTTTTTATTAGGTATTTTAAAACACTGAATAGTGCCAGGTACTTTTCATTGAAAGAGGTTTAGGATTATTTCACACTGACTTCAACCACAACAAAGCAGGATTTAGAAGCTTGCTTGGGTCACTCTGTCACCCAAGGCACATCATTGATAAATTATCAAAAATCAAAGATGAAAAACATTAAAAGTTGCTAAAGAAAAAAAGGAAGTAACTTACAAAGGAACAACCCCTTCCTCCAATCAAGCTCTTGTCAGGTTTTGCTGCAGTTTCCTGCCAGGCCAGAAAGAGTGAGATAAACTATTCATAGCCCTAAAAGACAAAAACTGCCAGCCAAAACTATTCTATCCTTCAAAATTATTGTTCCAATATGAAGATGAAATAAAGACAGTTTTGAATATTACCTCTATTAAAATTATTTTTTTAATTGAGGTAACATTGATTTACAATATTGTAAATGATTGAGGGGTATAGCATCACTCCTTTCAGGTGTTACCACATCACACCCGCCACACCCCTAGTCCTCCACCATACTCCATTATTCACCTTCTACTATTTGTCTCCCCCAAACACACACCCCCATAGAACCAATTTTACAGTCAGATTTCTAGTTTGGTATTAATTTGGCTTTATCTTACTCTTTGTTTTTGTTTCTTGATATGCTACCTATAAATGACACCATCTGGTAGTTGCTTTTCTCTTTTGGACTGATTTCACTCAGCATAATCCCCACGAGCTCCATCCATGTTGTTGCAAATGGTAAGTTTATATTTATATTTTTGGTATTTGAAAGTATTTCATAGTGTGTGTGTATGTGTGTGTGTGTGTGTGTGTGTGTGTACCTTTGCTTCCTAATATACTCATCTGTCTTTGGGCCCTAGGCCTTTAAAATTCTAATTAGACATCAAATGTTCAGTCCCTATCTCGGTCCTCATTTTCCTACCTGATTTTCTCCTTTTCTCTATATACTTTGTGCTTCTCAAGGAAGAAACACGTTTGTGTCTGTGAAACTTACATAACTACAATATTTTACCTTTACAAGTGTGGTTAATTAAGACTGAAAGGTAACGGTTTAGAGAAGTTATAGTCAATTAAAAAGAAAAGAACTGGTAGTTGACTAAAGCAAAATTCTTAGCATTTTCTGATTGCTATAGCTTTAAAATGATCAGTGTTTTTAGTTGAGGATTTCTCTCTCTTTGCTTTAAAATGATCAGTGTTTTTAGTTGATGATTTCTCTCTCTTTCCTTTAATACCTAAAAACAACTTTAGGCTGAGCAGAGAAAACAAACAAAGCAAAACAAAAATCCTTTTTATCCCTTCGTGATGATCTCTGACCAGGTCCCAATGTAATTTGGATTTTTCATCTGGTCTCCCCTTTGTATGACACATACCAGGAATAAGGAACATTCAGAAACTTTTATACATTCTCCACTTCCTTTATGTAAGTTTTTCAAACTGTACTTGATGGTTAGCTGTCAGTTCAACCAGTTCTAAGATAAGTATAGCTTTTCCAAGATTACTTGTACTTGAATTCCTATCTACCTCCTGTTTAAGTTTGTATGTTTCTCTTAAGGGAAGCTTCCAGTTCCTTTAATATTTTCAATGTACACAAAGGCCATGCTAATCTTAATTCCGGCTCTTGATGTTACAACAGAACTTTAAGTTCCTCATGTAAAACTTGCCTACACAAAAATAGACCGTAGTTATTTGTTTTGCCTGTTGCTCTCAGTCCCACAATTTCTTTTAATAATATACATTCATATGTTTTGTTCATAAAACTACTTATTTTGATGCTTTATATGATTTTCTCTGCCAGTACAGGTCAGTTTCATTAATAACATACATTACTTCTTCAAAAATACAGGCATTGATGACTATTTTGCAGAAAAATGACATTAATTCCAAGGCCACTACATGTAGGCATTCAGATCTCATTCGTGTGCGCTGGGTCTTGGCAGTGCTCCCTTTTAACAAGTTTCTTGATAATATCGCTGATCAGGAAACAACAATCTGAATCACTAACATACTTTGTAGTACATTAATCCTTTGCCAGTATCAAATTATGAATCTGTAAGTCTTTCTTTATATCTCACATTTTAAGATTTGAAATATTTTCATTTATGAAAGGTTCAATTTACTCCCTTAAATAAGAATATATGGCAAATACTCCTCCATTCCCATAGAGCACATGGCAGATGTAAAGAGTAGCACACAATTTGTTCTATTCCAAACTCTTCATGTGACCAGCCACCCAGACCCAGGAAGATGTCCTTTTAAGCATCATAAAATTTCACAGAATCCTAAACGCTAGATACACATTCCCCAAACTCGCAAAAAATAAAACAAAGGAAAATGCAACTGCAAAAAGACATTCTATTTCTAATCAGTGTAATTTGCTTCAAACAGGAAGGGTAGTCTGAACAACACTGCACTTAGAAAAAAATTAGTCTCAGTAGATTAAGCAGTATGTGAAGTCAATGATATATTTTCTGAACTATTTCAGAGGAGGATACCAAAGGAAAGTTAAATGTGGGAATGAGTTATTATGTAATGAATAGAATCTGTTTTAGAAGAGATTGCCATCTAAAATTTCAGTTTTCTGGGACTAAAATCTATGTTCAATAGCCTCAATTATTTTTTCTACTAACTCCTTTCACCTATGAGATTTAGACAGGTATTTCCCCCAACCTCCCAAAAGGAAAGATACTTATTCATGACCTAAAATATGCAATTGGTTAGGAATGACTGTAGGAGCCTGTCTGATTAGACACAATGAACATCAAAATAAAAAAATATGTATCAATTCATATAGCAAGTGGATTAATAGTTATTTGAAGTAACAAATTAAGCTTGTATCTTAACTCTTGATTTAAAGTTAAATGTTTATGGCAAAATTACTGGGGCACACCACATGTTCCTTAGACTCATTTAAATTTTTGAGATCAGAATGAGTTAGTGTTTTGACGGAGCTATCTAAATAACTACTTCATCTGCATTTCACAGGCCATTAATGCAGGTTTTTCCCCATACTAACCAATCCATCTGTGTATACAACATGAGTTCACAAGGTAATTATCTGCTTTCTAACATGTCCCTGTGTGCAAGTGAAGCAGATAAAGGACACACATAGCCTTTTGAGGACTCATGCTGCAATTTTCACCACTTCAAAGTCATCTGCCTTTTATTGTCTCAAGTTCTTTACCAAAGGCAGTGTAGTCTAGCAACAGATTAATGATATTAACTTTGTAACTTAAACAGTACAAGAATCTTTCCCCAGAATAGACAATCTAGAATTCAACAATTATGTAAGAAAAACCATACATGGCTCATATGATATGTTCCCAACTTATTTCCCAACTTTTTATTCTAAATGCTGAGACAGAGTTCCATTTGCTTCCTTCCTTTCATTGGGGACAGTCGTCAAGAATTACAGTATTTCTGTGTGGGGCAATTTTCTAACATAATTTAATAGACGCTCCTACTCAGCTAAGAGTTTAGTTGGTTGAACTTAGAAAAATACTACAAAATACAAAGTACTTTCTAGAACTCATAAGATTCTCTTCAATTTGGAGACACCATTACCTGACTATTTCTTGTATTTGAAGCCTGATTTTGTATTATTAAAATATACCATATAAAAATAAATAACACATTCATTTATTCTTACATTACCTATGCCCACTTAAGTAACTTATGATTTTAAAACTGACTTCTGGAGACACCCGTTTGCATATGTTTTTGATGAAGGAAGATACAGTAAGCATTTGAATAAAACTAAGTTAGAATCTGTTTTTTAAATTCAATTTTATTTCCTAGGTTCTTGGTATTTATAAGACTATATATCAGCATAAGATATCAAGTATATGGAATTTAATTTTTAACTTTGATTTGAAAATAAATTTAGCATTCATTAAAGTCATACTTTCAAAATAAAACCCATCTATTTTATACTGGCACATTCAGTTATATTACTTCTTTTTTTTACCTTTATTTCCTCCTCCTTTCCCTGTTCTTCTTTTTTTATTTTTGAAATATTTGTAGCAATGGAACAGGAAGCATAACGGTGGAAAAATAAAGAGCTGGTTGTCCTGGAGACAGGTTTTCTTTTCTCTCTATCTGTAGACATGAACTCTCATTTTAAATGCTAGGGAAAAATACCAGCTTTCCTGTATGTGATTTAAAAAAAAAATATTTAACTTAAAAAAGATATAACATAGACAAAGGTCTTTTATTTAAAAAAACTTAAAAATGTTGCACCATCAATTGTATTCCTAGTGAAATAAAATTTTATTGAAAGCATCTCTCTGTTGCTGCTTAGGTAATGAAAGCAGTTCAACAGGCCAGCTGCTTAATTTTACTCATATAATGAAAGTAAACAGCCATTTTTCTACATGATAAATTGTCCTTATTTCTAATACACTTCAAAACAACAACAGATACTTTCTCTTTTTCTAGTAAACTGCCAACCTGAAAATCCTAGGTTTTATTTTGTTTTTGCCTTCTACATGGTAATAAGTGTCTACTTTCCATTATTATTGACAATTCCAGAAAGAAGCCTGAGTAAAAATTTTCCAGTGCTTTCAAGAGTCATCGAAGTTCAAAGAATAAATCAGAGACAGGCATTAGAAGAGTAGCTAGGAAATAAAATCTTTGTAGTGTAGGAAGAAGCCGAGTGGAACTGAATTTTAGATGTGAGGCTTTATAAAGAATAAAGATTATGGAACTTATATTATTTTAGTTTCTTCTGTTGTAGTAGATTTTTTAAGACATATATCTTAGCAATCTGTATAAGCTTCTCTTGAGTATTCATTTACTGAAATGTACTCATTTAATAAGAGTAATGCAAATTACATATGGAAAGTTCTATTTGTTTGTCGTATTCTTTGATCAGGGAATTTTTCTTTTGTTTTGTGTTTGGTCAACACAGAACCACACAGGACACAACCCATCCTGTGCCTGGCACTATGATGGGTATGAGAAATATAAGACACATACAATGTCTGTCCTCAGGGAGTTTATAATACTCTGATAGAGGCTGAGGGAAATAAATGAGTATAAATTATGATCAGAGGCATAAAGGAAATAAACTGAGTGCTGAGCTGGAGAATAATAGGGGCCATCTAACTAATTTAGATAGGGAGCTCCAGGAAGAGTTCTATGAAGAATAACACTTAACCAGATGCCTGAAAATCAAGGAGTACTGTAAGGAACAGGAAGAAATGGAAGGTAGCATTAGAGAAACAATGCAACCTAGGGAAAGTGAATTCATAGATGCTTTCTTATAGCCATGATTCAGTAGTTTGGATCTTATTTCCAGAGACCGAAAATTCACTGGAGAATTTTAAATAGGTGAAAGACACGTTCCCATTTATATTTTCATGATATCCTTGATGGCTGAATAGATGAGTGCAGTGAGACAAACATGCTTTAGAAGTCTTTATCATGGCACTTGTCAATTCAGTAGTTACTAGTCACAAGCAATTTAAAAGTAATGAATTAAATGTAAATGCATTAAAATTAAATATGATTTAAAATTCAGCTGGCCACCGTGCTGGACAGCACAGACAGGGAACACTGCTATCAGCGCAGGGACGTTCTCCCAAGCAGGGCTGCTCAGAAACATCATGCAAATCTTGCTGGTCTCCATTCTTCAGCTTTTCTAGCTTCCTATAGAAGGGGTCTGCTATAAAATGGCTCTTGTCTTCCTCATCCTTATTGCCCATCTTCTTGATTCTTCTACTTCTGTGACCATTTCTCTGCTCCTTCCCTATTAGCACATCCCTGTTCCCCTTCTCTATCCAGACACAGCTTTCCAAGAAGTCTGCCCCACAACCTCAGAGAACAGCTGTAATGGCAATTTAGATTATAAAATCCATAAATATATTATTTTCCCCATGGCCACGAACCATTAACTCCTCCTGACCCTTCTTATTTATCTTTTTAATAAGGGCATTATCAATCGCTTAGTTACCAGCTCACAGTGATCCTCACTCCTTTCTCAGGCAGGTGTTCAATAAATTGCTTAATCATACATAATCTACCTTCATAACGTGTCTTACATTTTTTGTTTTGAACATTTCTTAATTAGACCTTTTCTGGACTATTATAATTCCCCCCAATAAAATTCATTCCAAATCAGCACTGGTGGATTAATCTTACAGTTGCAATCATGGTCTTCAAGGATACATGCTGTTTCCCCAGCACTTCTATGAAATCTAATGTTGGATTTCCAATAATACTATCACCAAGTCTTTTTCATAGATTGTCAGCTGTTCGAGGAATCTATCCCATGCATTTCATCCTCGAACTGCTTGGACTATCCCATTTTGACCTGTTAAACATTTCACTTCCAATTATGACTGGAAATTCCAATTATGACAGCAAATTCTCCTTTATTTAAGATCATCATAATGTTACTGGCTTTTTGAACCTGTTCTTTTGACTCAAAACTTGGTATTTCCCCTGGCTAATTCCCTATACATCTTTTTAGTGTCTTTTGTTTCCTGAATTCATGATTTTTGCCCTGCATAACAAGATTTATTAACATCTTATCACTAGCTGTCTTCTTAGAGATTGAAGCAGAGTGTACACATATTTATATACCAAGCAGCATCTAGCATATATATTTACTTGAATAAGGTAAAATAAACAATATTCCTAAATTCATTACAGATTTTATTGGGGCTATAAATAAATATCCTGCCTTGGGCCTCCCCGGTGGCGCAGCGGTTAAGCGCTGTGCTGTGGAGCTGTCGGCAGCAGCGGCGACGCGAGTTCGACGCCCGGCCGGGGAGAATCCCACATGGTGCGGCAGACCTCTCCTGCCTCGCCCGCTGCTCCCCTCAGCAGTGTATTTCTGATCTGCCTGTTCTGCTCCCCACTCTGTCTCTGGTGAACCCTCTCGCCACCCCATTACTCTGGCCTGTACCCCAGCTTGTATGTATAAATAAAAAAAATAAATCTTTAAAAAAAAAATATCCTGCCTTGACTTATTTATGGATCAAAATAAGCCTAATGCCCTTGTAAAGATTGCTGAGATACAATATGATAATGTCCCTTTAAAAAAAAGTGGAGGACTGAGAACTAAAGTCTTCAGTCATTTTGGAGTCATTCTGATATATTGCTTTTACCTGTGAAAAGAAGCACAAAGGTTCTGTTTTGTCAGGAAAAAAGTATTTGCTAAAGATAAATTGAATACCATGAGTGAAACTGTCAGTAATTGTACTTACATATAAGTGAACCTCTGCCAACATTTCAATTCTAAATTTCTTTAGTCCAAGATGAATGTTTGAGAGTGTAAAAGTCATGATTTGCTCTTGGACACTTAGGAAAGTTCTCTTGGTAGGCAGCATATAGAATGGAGCAAAGATAGACTGACACCCTGACTAAGAGTCTTTTTGTTTCCTCAGGACTTTTATTGAAATGAGGGATTTTAAGAAGAAAATTCCTCAAGGTAAATCAGAAAATATCACCAAATTTTATTATTTGAATATACTTTTGGAAAAATACATGAAATAGTTTGAAATCATTAAATAGTATAATATTGTTATGTATACAATTAGTACAAATGAAATGATTACTTTTATCTAGTTAAAATATATTATAACCACATTCATAAAATATATTTATAGATACAAAGAAATATAGAAATTGTACTGAATTTGGTTTAATCTCGTAAATGCTACAGATATATCCCATGTTTCATGGTCACTGCTGTTAACTTAGAAGTCAGAAATACTTATTTGGTATCAATTTGGAACAAGAAGCAGGAGATAGTTTGAACTATGAACACCCTGTATTCATGCCTCCCTTAATTGCTGCCACACATGCTCATAGTCTTAGGCTGATTAGCCACCAATAAAAGTCCAGGATTCAAATATGGATATACCTATTGGCAGAATTTCTGAGATGCTCTTTCTTAGTTATAATTTAAATAATGAAAATCAATATGCTGAGCTCAAATGAATTCCCAATTGCAATATTTGCATAAGCAAAACTATGTGTATCAATTTAATCCCTACAGGTCATTAGTTACATGATCAACACATTTTTGTTAAAATTTATACACCAACAAATTATACTTATGCCTGTCTATCCTATTTATCCTCATGTATCCTATCTTTCTGCGGACATCAACCTCTATCTGCCTTTATCTTTCAGTCATTTATAAATTTTTAAAAAGTCATTGTGCCTGATAGCAAATTTGTTAATAAACACAACTTTAGTGTTTCCTACTTCCGACCCATTTGAACCAATTATGATTGATTTTAACTGTGAAATATTTACTCAATAATAAGAAAATAAGGAAGAAATATAAAGTTTCCAAAATTTCCTTGAACATGATAAGAACCCACCACACCCCTCTCACAGGGCCTCCACATTTGCTGTTCCCTAAGCCTTAAGACTGTTGACTTTCTATACCTGTAGACTTATCCTAAGACCGTGCTCCAATGCAATTTCCTCAAACTGATCATCACTGACCATCTATATATTAATAGCCTCCATCTATCTCCTGGCTTCCTTTATTTTTCTTCATAGCATTTATCATTATTCCCGATTGTATTACATAACTATTTGAATATTTATTATCAACCTTTCTCATTAGACTCTAAGTGAAGGGTGGGAGCTTTGTTCTTTGCCATGAATCCAACATCCAAAATACACATTTGACACCTGACAAGAACTGATGATAAACATCAATTGAATAAATAATGTGACAATGATAATTTATCCCATTGACAATCATATTCAAATGCATAAAAACTCATGATGGCTACATCTTCCATAATCATATAGAAAATTTATACTCATGAATGAATTAAATTGTTAATTATGTAATAAGACATTTCATATTCTACTACTATATCTCTTATACTTAATACATGAAAAATATTAAACTCCATTAATAAGCTACTTTTATCACTGACCTTCCCTTGTATATATTTGAGAAGTGTGGTTATCACTTTTTTGCAGAAATAATTTCCTCTTACCTTCTCTCATTTACACTGTTCTCACCAGATTGGTCCAAGAACATCCTAACAATCTGATCTCCCCCTGTCAATCTCAAATTGTTCCTCTACTCCCATATTTTCCAATTCTCTAGGTATGAGGTTAAGTTTTCTCACTCTGTAAGTAATGAAGATTTGGTGTCAGAACCTGAAAGTCATTATTTTAGAAAGTGCTGAGGACAACATTTGGAAAGGAGTATCAACATTGAAAGGATAAAAACATAAAAAATGTGCATAGAGATTTCAATTTTTATGATTATTTACACCAATTATGACATCTTTCATTTTATGTAGCCTATTCAGATAATGATGAAAAAAGTTTCCTTTAAGTAACAGTGTGGGGATACCAGGAAATTTTGTTTTTTACAAGAATGCCTCTTTTCATATACTTTAGGTATTTGCACAAAGGTAATCCTCATAAGAAAATATTCTAAAATAACATAAAAGTATAGTAAAATAAATTATATTTTATGATGTTGGTAAATATCGTTATTTCTATTCATTTTAATTAACAGATATTGAATAAAGAATTTAATAAAATTAGCACTATTAATGTTCAACAATACTACTTGATTTGTATATTGATTTTTTTTTTTGCCATGATACAGAAAACGGATTGGCAATAAAGTAAAAGAAATCATCACTCTAATTATTTTAATATCTTTTTAAAGTAATGGTTTCAACTGATAATCATGAAAGAATATTTCAGAAAGTGGCTTGAACACTGATGGAAAATGAACAAAGAATATGAACAGGAAGTTCAAAAAGGAAAAATACCAATGTCCAAAAAAATATATATATAACAATTTTTTTCTGTAAATAACCCTGAAATGCAAATTAAAACCCTGAGCTATATGTTCTAGCTAATATGCTGCCCACTGTTTCACTGTTGATGGAATAAGGAAATGCCAGAATTTGACAACAGTGAACATAGAGACCTTCTCACCTATTATCATAACAAACAAGTGAAAGTTTAGGTTAAAATTAAATAGCATTTCTGTGTAAGCTGTATATCATATAGCTTATACATAGCGTAATTCCTCGGTTTTCCTTTAGTTCCATATACAATTTCCCAGTCCTGTCTTTTTTTTTTTTTTTAAAGACTTATTTATCCATACACACAAGCTGGGGTGCAGGCCAGAGGCGTGGGGCGGCGAGAGGGCTCAACAGAGACAGAGTGGGGAGCAGAACAGGCAGATCAGAAATACACTGCTGAGGGGAGCAGCGGGTGAGGCAGGAGAGGTCTGCCCCACCATGTGGTACTCTCCCCGGCTGAGCCTCGAACTCGCATCGCAGCCGCTGGCAGCTCCACAGCGCAGCGCTCAACCGCTGTGCCACCAGGGAGGCCCCTATCTTTTTTTTTTTTTTTTTTTTAACTTTCATTTGCTCACTCACAATCAAAAAAAAAAAAAAAACGCTTCTCTCCGGTCTTTATTAACGCAGTCTATTCTGGCTCTAGGCTTCTAAATTTGACAACCATTCTTCTTTCCAATTTGTTAAGGGTCTCACTGGATACTTTTGACAAGTTAATTTGATTCTAGTATTTCCTACTGCACCTACCTCTAGGTCCCTATATAATTAAGTACAAATCTGAAGTCTGGCATTCCATCTTCTTTGTGGCATTCCATCTTCTTTGCAATCAAACTGCCCTATTTCTGACTATTTTTTTATTTGTGTCTTTTACATTCCTGTATATTCCCCATAGGTTACCCACCACCAATTCACCCATGAACTGTCACCACAGTCCCCTGTGCTCCCCTCTCCCCCGTTCTGAGCCCCAATATTCCCTCCTCTCTCACTGGTTGACACTCTTGTATTTGGTTCCCCTATATTCCTGTCATAAGTGAGACCATTCGATATTTTTCTTTTTCCTTTTGGCTTATTTCGCTGAGCATGATCCCTTCTAGTTCCATCCATGTTGCTGCAAATTGCATGTGTTTATCTTTTTGAATGCTGAATAGTATTCCATTGTGTATATGTACCACATCTTCTTGATCCAGTCATCTATTTTTGGGCATCTGGGTTGTTTCCGTATCTTTGCTATTGTAAATAGTGCTGCAATAAACATACGGGTGCCTGTATCTTTTTGGATTAGTGATTTTTTTGGTCCTTTGGGTAGATTCCCAAAAGTGGTATTGCTGGGTCATATGGTAGCTCCACGTTTATTAATTTGAGGAAACGCCATACGGCTTTCCACAGTGGTTGGGCCAGTTTGCATTCCCACCAGCAGTGTAGAAGAGTTCCTTTTTCTCCCTGACCTCGCCAGCATTTGTTGTTGCCTGTTTTTTTAATGTGCGCCATTCTCACTGGCATGAGGAGATATCTCATTGTGGTTTTGACTTGCATTTCCCTGATTATAAGTGATGTTGAACATTTTTTCATATGGCTGTTGGCCATTTGCTTTTCTTCCTTGGAGAAGTGTCTTTTTAGCTCTTCTGCCCATTTTTTGACTGGATTGTTGACTTTGTTTTTGTTGAGTTGTGTGAGCTCCTTGTAGATTTTTGTTATCAGTCCTTTATCGGTTGTGTTGTGTGCAAAGATTTTCTGCCAATTAGTAGGGTGTCTGTTTGTTTTGATTATTGTGTCTTTTGCTGTACAGGAGCTTTTTAGTTTGATGTAGTCCCATCTGTTTATCTTTTCCTTGACTCCCTTCCCTTTTTGGGATATGTCTTTAAAGATTTTGCTGAGATGTATGTCATGTAGAGTTTTGCCTATATTTTCTTCTATAAATTTTATGGTTTCAGGTCTTACATTCATGTCTTTTATCCATTTTGAGTTGGTTTTTGTGCATGGTGTGAGGTAGTAGTCTAGCTTCATTTTTTTGCATGTAGCAGTCCAGTTTTCCCAGCACCATTTATTGAATAAGCTAACTTTGTTCCATTGCATATTCTTCGCTCCTTTGTCAAAGATTAGTTGTCCACAGGTATGTGGATTTATTTCTGGTTTTTCTATTTGAGTCCATTGGTCGGTGCTATTGTTTTGGTACCATGCTGTTTTAATTATTATGGATTTCTAGTTTGAAATATGGGAGTGTAATCCCTCCATTTTCTTTCTTTTTTATCAGGAGAGCTTTGGCTATTCGAGGTTTTTTGTGGTTCCATATGAATTTAATCAATATTTGTTCTATTTCTTTGAAGAATGTCATTGATATTTTTATCGGAATAGCGTTATTTCTGACTATTTTAACGCATTGTATGTGGGAAACGTATTTATACGTTTTACTGACTGGTAGTAGCAAACAACCCTCAAACAATGTGTTATTACTCACCAGCTATGTGGCTTAAAGAAAGTGGTGATCCTTTCTTATAGGAATAGTAATATGGGAATAATGTTTTGCTTACAAAAATATTTTAAATTGTATGCGGGAAACGTATTTATATGTTTTACGTTGACTGGTAGTAGCAAACTACCCGCAAACAATGTGTTAACAAATCTCAATCACCCCAAAATAATTCCCTTCTATAATCTTCATTATGATAGCCCTTAGATATAATAAACCTTTTGAGGCTATTTAAATTTGCCCAGTTTTGCAAGATTTCAAAACAACTACTCAAGTCTGACAAATCAGTCTACTCATTTGATTCATCGATTACAAATGACCTGTGTACTGTTGTTCCTGTGTTATTGTCCTGAACAGTTATTTCAGTCATCTATGATTAAATTTGCATATGCTCATGTCTTTTCTATCCAACTAGATGAATCTCTCTGAGATTAGGCACTGGAATAAAGACCAGTGCTCTTCAAGTTGGGGTAGGAGGACTCCTGGGAGGCTCATGAAATCTTGAAGGAACCTTTTCAGATGTTCAAATCCCATGCATACTCTTGGTTATAGTTATCTCCTTGAGAGGCAAATCTTCAAAACAGGCAAATCTTTACAATCCAAGGGGGAAAAAGTTAAACCACCCATCCAGAAGTGTAGCATTTGTGCACTGCTCATCTTTCCCTTCTACACCTGTATCTCGCCAAGTCACTCTGTTGCTGATTTTCACTTTATGTAAGATAATAGCCTCTCTGAGCCTCAGACTTCCCGTGATGCAGTTTCTGTCCTTTCTCTTCGATCCTACTTCAGACAAAGTCCAAAGCCCCAGCAATTTCTTTTTAAAAGATATATTTATTTATGCATACAAGAACTGGGGTGTAGGCCAGAGGTGTGGAGTGGTGAGAGGATTCAGCAGTGACAGAGTGGGAAGCAGAACAGGCACCCATAGACTGAAGTACACTGCTGAGGGGAGCAGCAGGCAACACAGGTGAGGTCTGCTGCACCATGTGGGCAGCTCCCTGGCTGGGGATTGAACTCATGCTGCAGTGGCTGTGGATAGCTTCATAGTGATGAGACTTAACCATTGCGCCACCAGGGAGGCCCAGCCAGCCTCAGCAATTTCACGCCTCAAGACTTTTCTAGGAACACTGTCCTCTGTCTAGAATGCTGGATTCTACTTCACTCCTCACCTGACTTTCTTATCCTTCAGCTTTCAGCTTAATTCTCTCACTCTCAGACAGACAAGTCCTAACTCTCAATCTAATTTAGGTTCATCTAATTATTGTCTCCCCTGACACCTTCCACAATGTCTCCGCACAACATTTATCACAATTTTTATTTATATAATAGTGTGATTCTATTTATTTCTTTTTATTATTATTCTATTTATGTGTGATTATGTAATGCTTGTCTCCACCTAGACCCTGAGCACTGAAGATTGTGCTTATTTTGTCCTCTACCTCTGTGCCTAGCAAGATTCCTGCCTTAGAGAAATGCTCAAAAATTATCTGCTGAAAAAGTGAGTGTGGAAAGGTCTAGAATGATTTTTAAAACTATATCTATTTTACATTTTGATGAAACCTGAGCCATGGAATCCATAACAGTGATCTCATTTTAGAAATGGAGGGTAAGTTTGGCTCCCACATTTTGTGACAGAGCAGAGACAAAAAGTGAGCACCCGCAGATACCATCAAATTCTTTTTATTTCTGCCATTCTTATTCACAATATGTCGCTAAACAAATATCCATCGAGAAAAAAAAAACAATCTAGGCAGAATGTTTAGCTTCTTATTTGAATTCATACCTCATTACTTTTAATTTTAATTAGATAAATGAGATGTATATAGTTTTAAAGCTCTCTTGCCTCAGTATTTCCATCTGTATAATACAATGGTTCTCCACAAAAGGAGGTTAGTGGGCTTATTAGAAGATTATAATATATCTCATTTCTTTTTAACATTAATACTATAAGAAGAGCCTTGATCTGTTTCTTAATCACTTACATAAAAGGATAAAAAAAATATAGCATAGTCAATTAAGAATTAAGGCTAATGAAATGCTTAAAAAAAGCAATCCCTCTTACGTGCCTTTTTACATGAGCAGTTTCATAGAGCAACTCAGGAAGACAAATTGGCCATCATGAGCATTTTCTTACTCTGCAGCCTAGTCCCTCACATCTGGCTTATAAAACCTGTAACAGAAGTAGCAGCTATTGGGATTATATGCCTACCATACTGGTCTTCCAGGGAAATAAATATTAGGTGCCTTTTCAGTATCATATCACTTTAAAAAAAGGTTTTTATAGATGTTATATAAATTTGTTTATGTAAAGGTAGTCATTTATCACAGAAAATTTCTGAAGGAATTTGTATAAACTACCATAGTTGAGGTTTTGCAATTTACAGGAAACAGGAGGAGTGTGTGGCCATTCAAATAAAAGAGGGTGCGATCATCCAAAAGTCAGCTTCAATTTAGGGAGAAAATTATATGGGATATTATCACAGAATAGAACAAAAAGACACAATGTGAAGGAAGTAAAGAATTCTTTTAGGAACTTTGGAATATTTTTTTTTAATCACACCAGAGCACTCTCATTCCACTGTCTAATATAATAAAATGGAAATCCGTAGCTCTTTAGACAGAAGAACAGTAGCACATTTACGTGGAAAACTCCAACAGGAAATGAGAGCTTCAATATCCTGTGGCTTAAATGTTGGACATGAAAGTATAATAACTATTATTTGTATGCAAACTACATATATTACCAATATTGAATCACTATTTCAAAAGATTTTTTTGAAATACCTTGGGACTCGACAATCTAAATATATTTTTTCCTTTGGTAATAGAGCAATTACTGATAATATCCATAATTTTCTGTGGAAATAAGATCCATATTATGTCCTGGGTTTAGAAAAAGAATTAGAGGAATATTTATGAAATGAATGGGAACGTAGCATTTCTAAGTCAAAGTCAAATAACCTTTAAGAGAACATTAAAGGTTGCTAATGGCTCTAGTTTATCAACACCTCGGAGGATACAATAGTGTACATAAAAGGATTCATAGATTTCACACAAGCAATTAGGAATGGATTATTATAATCACAGATCTGTGTACACAAAATCTGGATATAACTTGCCTAACAAAATAAAAACTATAATTATGATAATACTTAAATATGCATCAAATATTTTCTTGACTTCAGTATGACACAGATGAGTATGAGTTTTTTTACTACTTTAAACTGAAACACAAGCATAAAGGAAACAGTCATGTTTTATTCATTTATCAGAAAAACTAATTAAAAGCTAGCTATTAGAAGAGATAGAGCTCTATCTTCTAAACACTTGTCAACATGTTCCACAATGACATGTAATCTCTGAGAGACTCTCTGATCTCTGAAATCAAACCCCCATGACTGTTCATAACTAGCTCACTTTGGCTTCTTAACGTTGCCTTAAACCAGATCTATGTCATTACTTACCCCCAAATGCCTACAGGAACTAAATGGAGCACTACACATAAAGAAGTAGCATGTCTCTGCCAGCTTTGTGTTGCACAATGGAGAGTTTTGCACATCAACGCTCACTTAAGACAATATACAGAACTGAACAAAATTCACCCATTCAACATATACCACCTGACTACCTCATGTGCCAGCAGTGTGTCAAGCACTTAATAAAGCAAATGCCATCTTTGCCCTCATTAAACTAATTGGAGGACAGCAAGTCAAAAAGTAATTTCAATAATATGGGCAAGTACTCTAATACATGAAGAGAGGACATACGGATGTTGAGGATGTACTGTAGGTAGTCAGGGAAGGCTTTCTGAAGGAAGACATGATGGCAAAGTGAGCCCTGATGAATGACAAGGATCTAGGCAGGTAAAAGTAGAATGTTTAATAAAAATGATACCATACTAGCAGAACTGAAAGAAATACAAAGTAACAGGATATGGGAATGGAGAATAAAGTTCTCAGTGGAAAGTGGGGGGATAGGTCTGGATGAAGTCTTAAAGAAACTTGTAGTAATACTGATAAATCTGTCCTAAGAAGAGGGCAAAGACACTGAAAGGTTGAACAGTAGATGAGGACATATTAGCTTGGTGTTTGAGAAAGAATACCTTGCAACACAGAGAAAAGATGACATGAGGCAAGACTTGTGTTTTATCAGATACAAAATTTTGAATTTGACACTATATATGTAAAACTAGACATACAATTGTTAGTATTGCTTTGAAATAACAGTAGGAAGAACGGGACATTAAAAACTGGGCTATCATAGTGTTAAGATACTTGTCCCAGACCCACTCACATGCATTGATACCATCTGAGGCACTGTCTGAGTCAATAGCCCTTCCCTGATTTAGAGGGAAAAATTGTTTCTGTTCAAAGTTTTCAATCAATACGTATCCATTTTTAAGAGCCTGAAAACTTCTTTTTACCCCACATCCTTTTCAATATCGCACAATATCAATGTATACAGTATTGAACTTTCAATTAGCTTTAGACTTCTTTTTTAAAGAACTAGAATGTATGAATAAAAGTAAAACATCAACAATATTGCCTAGAATATGACAGGCAGCCAATATTTGAGAGTGAATATATGAATGAACTATATTTATTTGTTCATAGCTCTCATGATTTTCTTTTTCCTATAAGTGTTCTGTGGAAAAAATGCCCACCTTGCTTTTGAGCTACACAGTTTCCTTGGTGCTTTCTTTAATGGTTTCCTTATAGAGTGCAAACCTCTGGGAAGCACTGACTCAGTAGTTCATTACACTGTAGTGTAAACTGGGAAAGCTTCATGACATGCTCAGGATTCACAGTATATCTAGCTAACTTTAAATAAAACTGTTGTCAGGGATGTATTGGGAGAGTGGGGCAACAACAACAAAAAAGATAATCTAATGCAATAGATGCTTGACTATAAAAATTTTATGTTTAAGGGCAAAAAATATGACCTAGATGTCCTTTGTTAAAGTGACATAATTTTATAGGCAGCGGGATGAAATATATGAAACAAATGACACAGGCCAACTTTGACACCACGACTTATTGCCATGTCTGGCTTTAGTCTCAAGAGTCATCAGATAGGCCAAGCTGTACTACTTCTGTTTCCACATCACATAATGGTGAGTTTTAAGTCAGTACCCCATAATTCTCCCCTCATCCATAATCAGTGAGGGTGCTATTTTGGAAAACAAAGGTCAGTATCTTTGGCATACCAACCTTCTAATAAAACAACGTTCCTTGATGTAGGAATAACCGTTATACACAGTTTCAAGCAGTGTTATCATAACTAACCACTATTATAAAGGTACTATAACTTGCACAATGCCATTTTATAGAAATGAGTTTACATCTCACAATTTGTTCAGCAGTAATATAGACAAACATGTTTTGTACATAACTGCCCTGGGTCAAAGTAATATGAAGTCTGTCCACAGTTTCAACTAGGAAAAGATGCACAGTGAAATGCTGATTAATTCTCTCATTACTCTACAATAGTTTTTAGTACCAAAATAATGTAAAGTACAACAGAAAACCGAAGATATTTAATTCAAGGTTCTTTTAAAATTTGGAAATAGAAGATTCATAGAAAAAGAAATACTATCACAAGGAAGCGAATAACTGAATAATGAGGTGATAAGAGGGCCATCAGCCTAGCTGTATTTACACCTGTGTTCCCTCACTCTCCCCCACCCCACCCGCCATTCTTTAATCTTGAAACAAGTTATCTAAGAAGAAAACTAAATGAACTTAGCTTAGATGAGCCTGAAAACATACTATCAGGTTTTTATGACATTTAGAGTTTCTGTCGCTAAAACTTTAGAAATTAATTTGAATAATTTTAAATAATTTTAATGATCTTCAACACAAAGTTTTATTTCATGACCATCACATGAAAATAATCAGTTGACAAATTTTGTGAACTCATATCTCATTTAACCCTTATGAAGGCCAGGATAGTATCACATGCTCACCTTCTGAATAGGAAACTGAGTTTCATACAAAACACGATAGCTCTATAGCAATTGCAGTTAAAGCAGATCTAGAGCAAATTTGAATATTATATGTCAAATCACCCCCATGTAGAGGATACTGGCCTCTGTCATCATTTCAATTTTCAAAAAATTATGTCTGCATAGAACTCTTGCATGCTACATCTTTTGAAATCATCTGAGCTATACCTTTTGTTATACCAATAAATAAAGTTGACAACTACCACAAAAGTTTTATCATAAAACTATTTTAAAGACAGTAGTAAAGCAACATTAGAATTTCTGATAACAATAGTATATGTAAAAATATGCATTATACTCTAATTATGTTTAATTTCAGTTAATTGGCTTGCATCCATTACTAGCTTTAGTCATCAATATTTGATTCAAGGGCTATGAGATCATAAACCATCCATCTTACTTTTAGTTCTGCTTTCCTCTCTCTGGTTCTGTCTGTTTCTCATTTTCTTTCTCTTTTATCCTCTTTCTTCCAGCCTGTCAATCATTCTGCCTCTCTCATAACATAAAATATTCTATGATTTAAATTTTACAGGTAGTATGGTGGCTATCTATTATTTTAATGGTCTGGAATAAATATCAAACTCATTCTTCTGGTCAAGCTTCTCATACGTCCTCCGGGGAACCACATTTATTCTTGCTTTAGTCTATATGGTTTGGATGGAGTTAATGCCAACAGTCCTCTCCATGGGTCTGAGACCCTGGCACATCCAATTAGAGCATACTTCATCAAGATGATAAATGCAGGAATGGAGTTGCAACTCAGGTTGAGTGAAAGCTCTCCCTGAAACTTCCACTGAGGTCACTGGAAAGATACATGCTTATGTATGTTTCTGCTAGGGATGCCTGTCAAAAATGGCGGAAGCTTCCTTTGCCACCAATTGGAAGAGATTTAGTGAGAATGAAGGCAACAGATATGAATGCAAACAAGAGAGATGGACAGTTAGAACTCTGATGTCACTATTTGAGTACCACATCTATTCATCCATCTCCCGGAAATTTCAATTAAATTAATTTTCTCTCTTGCTTAAGCCATTTTAAATATCTCAGTCAAAAGAAAAAAAATTCTGACAAAAACTGAAGTATTCATCGAGTATATGTCATTTGTATCCTGAATTCACTGAAACTGCACACATCTCCTAACATAAATTAATGGGTTATTCATTCCCTCATATTTGGATGTTTAGGTACCCTCCAAATAGCACAGAAATAAATACCTAAAGCTTGAAGCATTTTTTATAGTTAGGATTATGGTTGTAATTATTTTTAGAAGATTACTGGATAAGAGAATTATTTTTACTACTTTTGCCAACAATCAATGGAAGTCATTCCAAACACTTAACTCTCAACAAAATTATTTGATATTTTAGACACACAAAATTAACAGATACAGACTATTCAATCTTATGGATCAGCTATATATTAAAAACATTAGTTATTTGAAATTTTGTGTCTCACCTATAATAATGAAATAAGCTCTTAATAAAATCCTCTAAAATCAAATCAGGGTAAAAAAAAATTGGAACATTTCCCCAATAAAGCTTAAGGATCAAAGAAGGAAAAAAAAAAAAAGAACTGCTATGAAAAACTTACCATAAAAGATTTTCATGGATATATTAACATCTAAATAATTTGGGGTTTTAATATAATGAAAAGTTACATTGCTACAAAAATTATAGTCATTATGGAAAAGTTGACATGATTCTTGTGTAAAAACTCAAATTCCATTAAATATCAAATATTCTAGTCTTTATCTCTCAATGAAGCTAGTCATGTACAGTTTGATCTTGATTAGGTACTTGAATAGATATATAAAATTACTTGAGCCCAATTTTTGAAAAAGAGAACAAGATTGGAGTGATAGGTCAGATCAACTGAGTTCTCAGTTGTGCAAGAAAATTTACCTTATGTCATGATTAGTCTAAATAGCAGCTAAGATGGACTATTAACCAGAATCTTTGTTATAAATGAGCTTTAAACTGTATTTCCCCCTTTCATCTCTCACTATACAACAAAGTAAAAAGTGCTTTAGAACCAATGAATTTCAAGAAGGAATATATCCTTTTATCTTCAATACTTCAGAAGGAATTTTCAAAAATTCTAATTAGCCTATATTCGTTAACACCAGAGATATGCTGGGAACACAGGGTCCTAAGGAATTTCAACTTAGAAGACCCTCTATGTAATGAAAGCATAAACAGTGAACAAACATCAATAAAAAAAAGTTGGGGTTTTGATGGGAGTGAAGTATTTTATGTGGATAGGACTACATTTTAGTATTACAAATTATGAGACTACACTATGGTTTGATATGAGATTGTTTTAAATCTAAATGAAAAACATAAAAATTCTAAATCCTATCTTTTGAACTTGCATATCAGTCTCATTTTTCTAAATGGTGGCAATTTTCTAAATATAACATTCTCAAATGCTGCCACCTAAAGGTTAAAATTGGGTGACGCCTAATAATGTCCAGAAATAAAAAAAGTACAGCACCTGAAGATTTACAAAACCCAATAATCTCATTATAATACAATGCTAATTTACATATATATTTATCTCTCTGAATGCTTTTGTGATTAAAAATAGAGGTAAACTATTAAATGAATAATAAAATATTTTCTCAATGATATTAACAAAGTCAAAAAAACCCCAAGAATTAGTTACATGTGTGCCAAAATAATATTAATATTTATATTAATGAGAAAAATAAAAAAATGTCTTTTTTAAATTTTTAAATGTTTTAAAGGTATGTTTACTTATTTATGCATACAAGAACTGGGGTTTAGGCCAGAGGTGTGGGTTGGGGATGTGTGAGAATATTCACCAGAATCAAAATGGGAAGCAGAACAAGTGGACTGACTGAAATACACTGCTAAGGGGAGCAGCAGGCGACACAGGAGTGATCTGCTGCACCTATTGTTGGTTAACTCCCTGGCTGGGATCAAACTCAGGCCTAAGGGGTACTAGGGTGATAGTGTGGAGACATAGTCCCTACACCAACAGGGAAGCCACAAAAAGATGTTTTATAGGTCATTTCACAAATTAAAAGGTTTGGAGTATTTATTTTCTGATTAAACATTAAGATTAAGATACAGCCACAAGAGCCTTGTTTTTGTCAATACATTAAGGTCTCTTATTTTAGGAGAAGACCAACAGAAAACATTCATGAAAGCTACTTCAAACCACCAATAAGAAGCCAACTTGATCAAGTAGAAAAATACGCAAGTCACTCAGCATGAAAATATTTTGCAAAAGGTAAATGCCACAAAAGTTCCAAATGATCAGAGTATATCCAGCGAAAGGTGATACTTCAATGTAACTGTTAACTTATTTACTGTTTTGTGATGCTGCTTGTAATAACCCATAGGAAGAATATACAATGCATTATAGCATCCCTAAATTTATATGTTATATGTCAATTTATCTCAATAATAGTGAAAAAATAAATTATATGTACTTAAAAATTACAATAAACACAAAAGTTTAAAAATGCATAACAGTCATTTTGCAGTCATTACTGCCCATAAATACTAACAATACCAGGAAAAGCCAAATATTTTGGATAACAAAAATATATTTGCAATATAGAGTAAAGCTAATTCTCTGGAAGAAAAATTTTCTACCCTTTGGCACAATCTAAATCCCTTTGGTGGGCCTCCCTGGTGGTGCAGCGGTTGAGCGCTGCGCTGTGGAGCTGTGGGCAGCGTGCGATGTGAGTTCCACGCCCAGCCGGGGAGATTCCCACATGGTGCTGCAGACCTCTCCTGCCTCGCCCGCTGCTCCCCTCAGCAGTGTATTTCTGATCTGCCTGTTCTGCTCCCCACTCTGTCTCTGGTGAACCCTCTCGCCGCCCCACGCCTCTGGCCTGTACCCCAGCTTGTATGTATAAATAAATAAATCTTTAAAAAAAAAGCATACCCCTTTGGTATGCTTAATATTTACCAAAACACTCCAGTAATAATTTCAAGTGCCAGGCACTTTCTATGACGGCATTACCTAGTGACACCTTACCAAAAAAAAAAAAAAAATGCTTTGGCTTCTATACCCCTCTCTTAGGAATTCAGTTAAGATCGTCTGTTAGTCTAAGCCTGATCATCTCTTGTAGACAGATGAGAGTTCAGTTTTAGAACTCAAAGGGCTCTACAGACCCCATCAAGACATAGCTCACGAAGGAGCCCTTCATAAAACAGTAGTTTGCCTTCTTTTGATATCTTTTAAGTTGTAATTCATCTTGTGTGTGATTCATCTGGTATATGTCTATAGTAATCACTAGACAGGAAGTTCCTTAAAAGCAGAGACTGGCTGGTTCATTCAACCTCTAAAGTCAATGCCTGGCATAAAAAATATGCAAATTCATTTATTGAATGAATAAGTGAACTGTTTATAATTAAAAATTAAGATTATATAGCTATTTATTTAAATTAGACATAAATGGAAATCTTTCAAAAGTAATTTTTAAAAAAAAAATGTATCCAAAATAATGTCCATTAAATTTTATTCTAGTTATGCTTTAGCAATGAATAGAAAACATTCACAAATTAATTTTCAACACATACAGTATGGGAATTACAGCGTTTGTAATTGTATTGGACACATAGGGTACACATCAGTAAACTATTCTTCCCACTTGATTTTGTTTTTAATTAAAACTACTTGTATAATACACGTTTTCAGAAAAAAATTTCACTTCTTAATAACAAAATCATTTATTTGAAATGAGGTGATTTGTTTATTTTTAATTTTTGATGTGGTTATAATGGTACTAGCATAGGTAATATTTATAATACTTGAATACTTTTTCAAAAATGTTTTCTTTTTTAAAAAAAGCTTTATTTTATTTATTTATGCATACAAGAGGTGGAGGCCAGAGGTGCAAGGAGTGAGAAGATTCACCAGAGACAGAGTGGGGGGCAGAATATGCGGATCTACTGAAATACACTGCTGAGGGGAGCAGCAGTAAGAAGGAGTGGTCTGCTGCGCCATGTGTGGGTTAGCTGCCTGGCCAAAGACCCAACCTCAGACAGCAGCGGTGAAAGCCTGACACTTAACCCCTATGCCACCAGGGAGGCCCATACTTGAACACTTTGGAACCCAGAATACAGGGGCTTATATCCCACCTTTCTGCACACTTTAAGAAGGCACACAATTTTCTTAGTTCTTAAAATGACATTAAAATATATTACATCAAATGAAATAAGACGATATACCTTCATAAAAAAGCACTAGCATAATGACCTTAACAAAATGCTCAGTAAATGACTGAGGAAGAATAATGAAGACTATAGAAGAGTCTGGTAGAATAACTGAGCTGTTTTTTTTTTATAGTTCTAGGTGGACATATACTTTTAGATGAGGTCTTTAGACCAAGTCATTAACTTGGGGAAATCACTTGATCTATGTGCAAGCTTATTTTCATGCTTGCCAATTAAACTTAGAAATGTATCAGCTGATTTAGGCAAGTATTGGTAAGAATGAGAACTTTACATGGTTTTACTTGGTGAAAACATAGGACAAGCATTGATCCCACCCACACTGATGTTTGAGGTAAGTCGTCATCATTGCTTTAAAGAAGCAGGAAGTTCCTGCTAGCTGCACCAAAAGCATCTGTCCTAACACTTACATAATAAGCATCTCGGGATCAAACTTAATTTTACTTTTGCTCCGCATTGTGTAATGTTCATCCTCATACTTTGCTCATAACTCTAAACATTCAAATTTCTGAAGAGCAACTATTAAAAAATATACTATGTGAATCATAAGCACAAGCTTATTAAGACATCCATAGAAACACATCTTAGCTAAAAAATTTAGTCGCAAAGTCCATGAAATTGCCAATAGTTATTAGGTAACTGTCCATGTTAATAGCTAACAATTAATAACAATGAACAGTTATTGTATTGTAGCCTTATTCCAATTTCATATGTAGAATTTTGACAGGACATGGATCTATATATTTGAGTTACTAAATATACATCTCAGTTATTGATACTGTTCTTCTCAATCTTCCTAAAGTTCTATCATTTTTGTTTAAAATATATATGTAGCATTTTCATGGTTGTCTACATATGGAGCTTAATGTATTAATTCATTTAAAGCTAATTCAGGAAAAATAAAATACTTATTATTAACTTTCTAAGGGATCAGTCCTCTTAGACCAAATTTTCTTTAATGTAGGAATCTTAATAGTATATTTAAATCTATAATTACATAATTCATAATCCATAATTCACAATCCACTCATGAATAATTTGTAGTCTTATAGTCAAACCTAGAAACTTGACGTAGTACCTTAATAAATCGTGGGGGCATAACATGGTATTTCCCAGATGTCATGTTTTTAGAAAACAGTTACAGTAGTAATATTTATGTGAAATCATACATCTCTATGCTGGTAGCATTTATTGTAGGGAATATTACTCTATAATATTACAGATCCTACCATTTTTCAACAGCATCACATGGCAAAATAAATATACACAGCCAGCATTTCTGAAAGTCAAATACCATAGCTGGTACTTACTGTGATGTGCGGATTATTAGTATCCACATATCTTCAGTATTGAATCATTATAATTATACTACTTAATGACCAACATAATTTTAGAGTTTTCCTTTAACATTTAGGATTTTCTGAGTTAAGTTAACTAATTTGCAATGAACAAAGAATATATGTTAAATTTTTATAAAATAAAGATGCCCTTCAAAATATACTGAATTACCTTTAGAGAAATGTAATATGCACATTTTGAATATTTAATATAAATTCCTAGTATAATGAAGTTATCATCATTTTACTTTCATTCTCACTCCCTTATGCAAGTGTGAATATTTTATTAAGATTGCTTCTTTGGTGAAGAAACTGAGATCTTGTAATAATATCTAAATGTTTCACTGTTAGAATTCATAGTCAGTTATGAGGTTGAATCTTAAAGATGATTGCTTTGATGTTTTTGAAACAACAATGGAAGGCACTGGTTTATCAAGAAATTTCCCTCAGGGCAAGCAGAGGCTTTACTCCCCATTTCTTAACTTCCCTTATATAAGCCTTTCGCTAATGCCCTGATTCCTATCTTATCACTGGCACTTGTCGGGATCACATCTGTTATGCTGAATGTTGCCCCAGTTATTTCTCCTCCAAGGATTAATGGCATTAGATCCAATGGATTTTCATTAGTATTCAGAAAAATACATGAAATATGGCCATAATCCAAATTACAGTCTCACAGAGAGTAGTCAAACCTGAAATCAAACCATGTTCACCTGCTGCTTAGAAATGATTTCAGTCCATTTTCTTTGCCAAGACTGGTAGAGTATTACACAAACCAAATGCAGCTATCATTCTACCTATTAATACTATATATGTGAATGATTCATCATAATTTTAGTGATTGAAAGCTCTTAATTATACATGACTATCTCAGTTCTCTAGATTTGCAGCAATGTTATTTTCTAAATGTCAGCATATCTTCCAAAGCTTAAGACATAGGGAGTTCTGGATTTGTGGAAATTAGAGAAGGATCATTTTAGCCATTTGGTAAATTTATTTATGAGCCCAAATATCAGATATTTAATACATTTCTGCCTTAACCTTTTTCTTTGAGAATATATATGCGCATATACATATATGTGCATATATAATCTACAATGTATATGTAAGCATATGTTTTATAAATGTAAAAATATATGTATATATTTTACAAAATGATCCTAGAATGTTTGAGCTTGTTCAAATAACAGTAAAACATCAAAGTTCTAATTGAGGCCCCAGAGCTTGTCACATTGTCTCCAAATATGCCACCAACACAGAACCACTGTAACTTTTCTGTTCTGAGCAACCAGCATTAGTAAGGACATCGGAAGTCACAGTTTGGGTTACACTTAAGAGAAAATATAGTCACAAAAACCAAAGAACTAGCCTGTACTGTGGTTTTATGGGTGTGTTCTTTCAAGAATTATATCCTTAATTCAAATGATAAGGTAAATTAAATTACAGAATAAATCACTCATTCCCAAAAACAACTGATCAATCTTTTTATTATATATTATACACCAAACACTAAATACTAGAAAGCCTACCTGAAGACCCTAATCATGCTATTCCTTAAGAGAATTAAAGAAAGATGAAGTTAAAAATAATGACTATCAGACTTTCAATCCAACAACATGCTCTTCTATTTTTTGTTTTCTTCTCTCATACATTTCCTTTTCAAAATCATTTTCCTGGTTGTTTCATCTGTTCAAATTATATCTCCTGACAATTGTTACCTTCACTTTTCCATCCTTTCTTTTCTTCTTATCAGTAACAACTTACCTATAGCATGATGTAAAAGAATTTACAGGTGACTAAGTCATTACAATGCATTTCCAGAGGCAAACAAATACTAACTATAGCTGGCACAGACTTACCTTAAAAGAGGCTCTCATTTCCTGCAGCTTGACAAGAGTCACTGGATGCTTCAACATTACAAATATTGCCTTAATTGCATTACAGTAAACTACCTAACTACAATGCAACTGCCAGAGCCTTACGCATATGAATATTTATGTTTTATCTAGATGACATGTACAGCAAGAGAACAATCTGTAAAATTTAATAAAAATCATAAAACCATTTACATTCACTGAAAAGTTATTTCATTATATTACTTTTAATTAAGGTGACTTTATTTATAATACTCGATGATTTAGAAGTAGAGGTTCAAGCTCTTCAGCTGCATATTACCACACCATATCCTCCACTAAAGCACCAATAATCCTCCACCACAGTCCACGGGTCCTCTCCCGAGTGTGACCTCACCCTCAACACTCCCCCTCTGGTAGCCTCAATTCTACAGTCAGATTTGTAGAGGTTTGTTGTTGTTGTTGTTGTTTAGTTTTGATAGTTCCTCTGTCTCATTCTTCTGCATTCCACATATGTGTGAAAGATAATCTAGTTTGTTACATAAAATCTTGTGCAAGTTTAAGCATCAGAAATAATCTTATGAAGAAACAGATCCAGTCCAAAAGAGAAATAGACTTAACTGTAATGAACTATTATACACTCTATGAAGAAGTTCCCTCCAGGCCTCCCTGGTGACGCAGCGGTTGAGCGCTGTGCTGTGGAGCTGTCAGCAGCAGCGACGCGAGTTGGATGCCAGGCCGGGGAGATTCCCACATGGTGCTGCAGACCTCTCCTGCCTCACCTACTGCTCCCCTCAGCAGTGTATTTAGGTTGATCTGTCTATTCTGCTCCCCACTCTGTCTCTGGTGAACCCTCTCGCCACCCCACGCCTCTGGCCTGTACCCCAGCTTGTATGCATAAATAAATAACTCTTTAAAAAAATAAGTTCACTCTATGTTGATTTGAGTATGACAAAAGTAATATAAATTGACTAGAAGATAATGGTGGACCCCACATGTTGAGAATGTCCTACGTCCAAAATACAGCTCTTAATATTTAATCATTTATTTTAAACAGAGGGAATATTTCAGATGCAGAGAGCCTCCAGATTGGGTTCAGGGAGTTAAGTCAACCCCAAATACAAAATATGGGAAAAGAACATTTGGGAACATATATTTTAAAACTCTTCATAGCCCCAAACCGATTCTGTCTTCAATGAATGATCTGTTTTAGCTTTTCAAAATGTTAGTATCAATCACAAATTTTTTTGAATAGAGATGGAAATGAAATTCTTTATCCTACTTATGACAACTGAAGACAAATAATAAATAACTTCCATCTCTACTATTTTTTACTTAAAGAATTAAATCTGTTCAAAAGAATAACAACTAATTATTCTTGATTACCTTCATTTATGATCTCTTACATGGACTAACTTTTCCACTAATCTTAATACTTTTCTCACAATCAAGACCACATGTCCAAGAACATAAAGATAAGAAACACCAAGGAGGCATAATCCTTCCTTCAAATACTCAGAGCTGGGATAGAATTGACTGAATGGATCAGGCTGCTGTGAGTAGCACCTGACACTGGGGCCTGCCTACAGAGAAGGACTCATGTTCAAGCAGGCTACTCTTATCCTTGACTTCTAATGAGTGGTTTAATAGCAATGGAAAACAATGAGAATGAAAAATTTGCTGGGCACTATTCTAAGCATGCCACACAGATTTATTGCTCTAGCCCACAATATATAATGAGGGAGGTATTATTGTCTTCCTTATTTCAAAGACGAGGAAACCAAGGGCCAGACATGCTCAAAAATTTGTTCAAGGCTACAGAATTAATACCTTGCTGAGCTGGGATTTGAACCCACAGAGACCATGCTCTTAACCATTATATTTTATTGTTTAGAAAACATAGTTTTGATGAGACCTCAATGTTTTCAGCTGTAAAAGATGGACTTAATCAGCATTCGAAAACCTCTTTTTGAGGTTATACAGGTACCAAAACTTGAAGCAGAGTGTATGTCTTGTTTGCAAGGCAGTAGGGGTGATGGAGTCTACAGAAATCTGATGGAAAGTGCCCCTTTCACAGTGATCAGTTGTTAACTAAGCTTTAACTGATGATTAGGTATTTCCAGCATATTTATAAGCTCATTTTGATTTTTCAATAAAAGCTGAAAAATTAGATTTTTATGTGAAATTTTCAAATTTTAAAATATTAATTAAGCCAAGTACACCAGTGGTTGAATGCTGTCCATGAGCCACCAGTTGGTGACATCTAGACAGGTGAGTTCTCAGGTTTCCCTCAGTCATGCCCTAAAACTCATCTATAATATCCACGTGACAGCATATTAAATAATCATTTATTACAAAATTAAGAAAAAGCTGCTGCTGATGGTTTCAGACATAGGGAATTAGTTAAAATTCTGTGTCTGATATTTTAAGGAAGATGGTTTGTTTTATACAGCATGAGGATTATGCCTTTTATTCAAACTTTATATGTGGCCTTTACATAAAATTGGATTTTAAAATAACTTTTATTATCTCTATACGTAAGAGTGATTTCAGAACTCTAAACATTGAAAACTTGGATGTTCTTCTCATTCTTTGAGATATTACTTTTGCTTTCACATTGTATTTACACATTGAATGATCTGATTTTACTATACATACAATTTTTACAATGTTTTACTGTCAGCTTTTACTCTTTGCTTCATAAACTTTCAAACTGATCTTTGATTATCTTGCATGATTTCTTTCCAAGTTTTTCCAGTCTAAAAAACTTAAGTTTCTAGATATAATTATTATTCTAAATTTGAACCATGTATTTGGCATACTGAAAACAATTGAATGTGTTCGTTGAATTTCCCATTGCAGAAAATCTTTCTAAACTATTTTCTCTATGACTTTAACCACAGTTTGAAATTACAAATATATAAAGACTGTGTATCAAATGCAGGCTATATTTAAGAGGGGGTTATGAGTTTCTTTGTTTTTCATTTTTCTATATTTAGCAAGCAAGACAGAAATTAGTAATTGCAATGATAAATGCAGAATAATTGAAATGCAAGAATCTTGTAATTAGTTTCTCTCTGATGTACTTTAGCTTCCAGTTGACTGTTGAGAAGGATAAAATCTTTGAGGTTAAACTCATTAGTTTCATTGGGATCTTTTAGAAAGTACTCATTTTGCTTTGAGAGAGCATCAGCAAAACCAAAGCATAACATTTTAGAGATGAATGGGATACTGAGATGAATTTAAAACACACACACACACACACACACACACACACACACGAACACACACATGCAAACACACAACTATCTGCAAGTGTATTCTCCAGAGTTACATTTTGTACAGAAAATACTTCTCGGTTACTACTCTTCCAGGAGTTTGCATTATTGTAATCCAAGGCTGCATGTCATCACACATCTAGCATTTGCCTACACAAAAAAACTGCACAAATGTGTATCATAATATTTATACAAAACTGCTCAGAGAAAGATAATAATAGTTATCAAGGTTATGACAATTCCCTAAGCTAGATTTTTCAAAACAAAACCCAAAAATAGCAGCATTTTATACTCCCTTAAAAACAGACATTTTGGGAGCAAGGGAAAATACATTTTTTGAAATGTGTATTGTGAATGTGTTTATAATTACTTAAGTAAGGTTTGTATTTTTTGTTTAAATATTGTATGATTTTGTATAAAATGATACATGGCCCCCATTAGGAACATCTTCCAAATAGAAAGAGCATGTTGAGTGGGACTAGTGCCTAACATGCACACAAAAAATAAATTTTAAGCAGTACACATTCTGAAAAGAGATGTCTATAATTGGGGTCTTGTATAGTAAAACTGGGAAAGAAGAGCAGAGGTAGAAAGAGAGTTATGTCTTGTAAAATAAATTTATTTCAGGTAGTAGGCATTTCCCTCTCCTTGCCACAGAGAAAAGGACAAAAAAAAAAAAAAAAAACTACTACCAGACGATGCCAGGCCAGGTATGCTTAGGTATAGGGTTAGTATTCTGCTTCAGGCCTCTTGGAGCAAAAGAGACTTGGAGAAAGACAGCAGGGAAGATAGATGGCGGGGTAAGACTTGACCACCCACAAGCCTAACATTTGGGATGGAAATTGTAGAGTTTCCATGGACCATGGGGACACTTGAGTCACTCTGATGGTGACACACCAAGAGAGCTGTCCATTAGATCACGGGGCCCCTGTAGTTAAAGGATTTGAGGACTTCATCAGTGTTGAGACTAAGAAGTCTCCAGGGCCATGCTCCAGAATGACATCCTATTCTCACACTAGGGAGCTGAGCAGAAGTCTGTCCAAAGGACACAGGAATGTATCACACAAGAGAACCAGCAGTGAGTCCTCTCACTTTAGAGAACATGGACTGAAGAGTGAGAGGAGGCCGGAAAAGTCAGTTCCTTCCCTTTCCTTAACACTTTAGGTCCCTTGGCTATGTTATGCTTGTATTTGGGGAGGAAAAAAAATGAAATTTTAATTAAGTTTGAGATGAATTTTTTTACCTGACCCAGACATGCAATCACCACAGGAAAAATGAGTAGTATCCACATTATTGTTAGGGGGTAGCAGATAGGGATGGGAAGTGGTCTCAGGACAATGGGAAGATCAAAAGATAATCCCACTTTATCGCTAATCCTCCAACTGAGTTAAAATTCTTCAGCAAAGCAGGTTTATATCAAGAAACAGAATGGTGTAGGTCATTATTTTACTTTATTTATTTTTTAAATATGTATTTGGAACATGAGTTGCTGACTCTAGCAGTACAAATAACTTGCAGATCAAAATTGAGTCACCAGAATAAAAGGCAGGCAAGTTCATATTTCCTTCAAACCCTTTGACAGACTAAAATAACGAGAATTTAGGGTCTATACACACACACACACACACACACACACACACACACCCTGCTCTAATCAACATCTCATTCAGGAACTACTTATTTTATTTATCATCTTACAAATTAGTAACCCAAAGACAACCAACACTCTTCAGAAAATGATGTTCCAAGACACAGGAACTGAGAAGATGGAATTTAAATAAAATCTACCACGGTTTTAACTGAATGGAAGTGCTCCCAGAACAAATAAACTGGCCAGTACCTTGAGCAGAGAAGATGCTTCACATAATTAACAACTCATGCTAATTCGGATTAATGAGCAGAAACTTCTCATAGACGCCAAATAACAATGACTTTAAAAAAAGAGAGAAGTTTATTTTGCTCTTAATTCAGTGGCTTCACATCAGCTTTCTGCTCTCCCTCCCGAGGGTATAATTCTTGTGCTTTCTTGGTCCAAGAGGGAATTCGGAATTTCTAGCAGCAGGATGGAGAGGGGAATAGAAAAGCTACAATGTTTTCTTTAAAGCTTTGCCCTGGAAATGGCACAAGTTCCATCCATCTCAATGTCTAGAACAAAGTCTCATGGCTGCTCCTTCCTCACTGTCATGGGTCCAGCTGAATATGCAAGTTCAATTATTGCAGAAGGGAATAACATATATTGTAGAAGAAGAATGACTGACTCTTCACTTATTTCGAAAACTTAAACTACACATAACTAATACAGCCATATCTAGGAATTAAGTAATTCCAAATAAATAGTATAGTTCTATGCACTAAACTTTGTACACGTTATTTATACAAGAGGCCCTCATAACTACTCTATTGGTTTTTACCCCAAAAATAAAGTCAATTATATGGTATAAAATCCAAAAAGAAACAATCAATTATAAGACAGAAGAATAGATGATACATGGAAACATGCTGAACTATAATGATCTTTGGTGGCCTAAAAGGAAGTCTATTTAAGAACAATACACAATTCAAACAAAACGGAAATATTTCGTATAAGACATATGCCATTCACTCATTTTTTAATCCTACAAGTATCAGTGGAATAACAAGTATAGTTCACTGTGATGTTTCTAAAAGGCTTCTTTTAAAGAAGTTGGGGTTGAAAGTAATGCAGTTTTGGAGAGGCTAAGTTAAGATACTTTCTATGCTTACTGGGCAATAAGAATCAGGCATTGGAAAACTCAGCTAGCCAGAAACATCCATTATCTAAGTAAGCCAGAGTTTAATTTTAGTAAGTGTCCTTGTATATATTCTCAAATGTACTAATCAATAAATAACATTTATGTACTTGGACATATAGATTTTTTAAATGTCTGAGACTGTAAATTGATTGCATTTTACTTAAAGAGGTTGTAAAGAGTATTGAATAGAAGAAACTATTATTTATAATAATTTTAATAGACATGTTCATTTTACCCTGAAATGACATTATGATTTGTCCTAATTGCTAAAGTATTCCAAATTATCTTAAACTCATTGGAGTCAAAACGTAATGAGAAACACTACATTCTACATAACTTTATAAATATAAGGTAACTTTAAAAACAACTAACCTTTAATATTAACTTAGAATGAAAATTTTTATTAATATATTGCTTCTAAAATGAATAACTCTGATCATTTCTTTTGTTCTAATAAAATGAGTATTTAAAATGTCTCTGAAAATATAAATGGTGGCAAATAGAATGTGATAAAAATAAAGAGAAAATTATGTCTTTATTTCTTTTAAAAGAAATCCCTTGAAGAATATCTTGTGGTAAAATACATAACAAGCAAACATTTTAGGTTTGAATTAAACCCATTTGCATAAAACTTACAGTATACAAAATCATAACAAATAAAATATATAGTTATATCTTCAGGGAAAACAAAAGGAAATTCATAAAAATAATTAACACATTCATAATGTAAGTACTTGTTGATCCCTTCTCCTTTTGCTTAAACCTAGAGAGGAGGCATACACAAGAAAAAATAATGACCTTGAAATAAATTCCCAGGGAAGGACAGTGCCTAAATCATTCCTGAGAAAGCAAGAGTGATGGTGAAAGATAAGAGGAGGAGGAGGGGGAGGATGTGGGAGGGGGAGGAGGTGAGATTTGGAGGAGGAGGAGGGGAGGAGGAAAAAACAGAGAAGGAGGAGGAAGAGTCCAGGAATATCATGGGGTACCAGAACATTTTCAAAGGACCACAAGTTCAAAATCATGCTAGGTAAAATACACGTTTGAATTGTAAGAGAGACCAATATGTTTTGATATAATTGATATACATGGAGTATTTATATGGCTACTGAGTACATTTGTGACTATATTTTAAGACAAGAATGCCCACTTTCACCACTATTATTCAACTTAATGTTGGAAGTCTGAGGTAGAGGAATTCCGCATAAGAAAGATATGAAAGGAATCCAAATTGGGAAAGAAGATGTACAATTTTCACACTTTGCAGTTGGCGTGATATTATATATAGGAAACCCTAAGGACTCTACTAATAAATTACTAACAAAACAATAAATCATTGTAGTGAAGTGGCAGACAATAAAAATCAATATAAATATATGTCTTGGTTCATATACTCAACCAATAAGCTAGAATTGAAAGAACTCAAGAAAATAATCCCTTTTATAATCCCAGTAAAAGAAGCAAATACATACAAATATACTAACTAAAGGAGGTGAAAGACCTATGTAATGAAAGTTGAGACTTTGTTCAAATAATTAGAAAAAAAACACACACAAAAAAAGAAATGAAAGGAAATTCCTGCTTGTGTTTTGGAACTACTAACATCAATAAGTGGCCATCTTACCCATAACAATATATAGATTCAATGCAATCCCTATCAATGGATTTCTTCAAAGAAATAGAGCAAATATTACTGAAAATTACATGGAACCACAAAAGTCCCAAATAGTCAAAGAAATTCTTAAAATAAAAGAATAGAAGCATCATACTCCCAGACTTCAAACTATACTGCAAATCTATAGTAATCAAAACAATGTTTTTTGTAATGTAAGTAGATACACAGACCAATGGAAGAGAATTGCGAGCCTAGAAATAAACCCAAACTTAGGCAGATGGTTAATTTATGGAGAAGGAAACAGGAACGATCACTGAAGAAATCAAAATCTTCAACAAAAGTGTTGGGAAAACTGGACCATCGTATGCAAAAGAACGAAAGTAGACTGCTAGCTACCTCACACCAAGCAAAGACTAACTAAAAATGGATTAAAGACTTGAATGTAGGGCCTGAAACAATGAAATACATAGAACACACAGCCAAAACACTCTGTGACAACGGCTGACGTGATCGCATTAGGCACTTGACTCCAATGGCAAGGGGGAAAAAGAAAAAAGAAGCAAATGAGTACATCAAATTAGAAAACCTCTGTACAGTGAAAGAAATCACCACCGAAACAAAAAGACACCCTATTCTACAGGAGAAAATGTTTGCAAATCATACATGTGACAATGGACTAATAACCAAGCTCCACAAAGAACTCATTCAAATCAACAAATAAAAACAATTAACCAATCAAAAAGTTGTGCTGAAGAGCTAAATAGATAGTTCACCAAAGAAGATATATAGATGGTCAACAGGCACATTAAAAAAAAATGTTCCTCATCACCTATGATCAGGGAAATGCAAATCAAAACCACAAGGAGTTACCACCTCACACTCCTGAGAATGTCTCATTTGAAAAGATTAGAAACAATTGTTGGCAAGAGTGTGTGGAAAAGGAACACTTGTGATTCACTAGTGAGAATGTAAAGTGATCCTCCCCTATCAAAAACAGTAAGAGATTTCTCAAAATATTAAGAATGGATCTACCATAGGACCCAGCAATTCCACCCCTACATATCGATCCAAAAATGCAAAAACCACTAATTTGAAGGGATATATGCACTCCTATGTTCATTTCAGTAATATTTCCAATATCTATGTAAACAACTCAAGTGTGCATGGACAGATTAATAGATAAAGAAGATGGCTATTACTCAACTTAAAAAAAAAAAGATGGAACCTTGCCATTTGCAACCATATGGATGAAACTGGCAGGAATTATGTTCAGTGAAATAATTAGGAGAACTACCCTATGCTTTCAATCATATGTAGAATATAAAGAAACAACACAAAGGAACAGACAAAACTAAACCACAACAAATCTTAGAAACCTCAGTGCAGAATTGAGTCACTAGACAGATTGTGAGGAGTGGGAAAGCTGGGAAGAGAGAATCCAGTGGGGTATGGCGAAAGCTTATGTGTGCTTTTTTTGGTGGGTATAATGTGGTAACATAGATCTGAAAAGTCGTGAGCCTACAGCCATAAATCATATACAATGTTGTAAACCAATATTATCTGAATATAAAATAGTACAATTAAATAAAAAAGTAAACTATCATATATTGATTCATAGTGTAGTACTAAATAATACTGATAGTTATTTCTATGGCACATTAAAAAACTTTTTTCTTTTTAAACTACCTATCTGTGTGAAGCTTAATTATTTTTTCATGCATAGTCATAACAGCTTATATACAGTCAAACAACAAAACATAATACTGAATGCAAAACAGATATGGAAATTCAATTATATTCCATATACCCAGATTTAAATATATTTGCAAAAACATAAGACAATACCACTCTTTCCATTAAATTTTTATCTTGTTTTGAAAACTATTGTCAGTTTCCAAAAAGGATTTTATTGGTATCAATATCATAGATTTATTTATTTTAGTGAATTTATAGATGTTTTAATTTTTTGTTTCATTTCTTTAATACAGACCACATAAACCAATATTTGGGATTACCAATATTTCTAGAAGTATAAGGTAGTTCTGAGCACAAAATCTTTACCATTGATACCTACTCAAATAATATCAATATCTTCCCCTTTAATTTTGTTAGTAATAGGTACAGGCATTTTTAAAAATCCTTTAAAATTTCATTTACCATTGCAACTGAAGAATTGGTCACTCTATTATGTAAATTAATAGTTCTAAATGACTATGTCATTCAATTGCATAAATACTGTAGAACTGTTATTAATCCATTACATCTTTTATATTTGGCAATACAATGAGGGCTCTGAGCTATGTTATGTTTCTATTGTTATTTGAAGAGTAAAGTTTGTCACCATCTAACACATTGTTTCAAAATTATTTTGTTAAACGGTTTTTATTGTAGAATAAAAATGTCTGGTCATATCAAATAGAAAAACAATCTATATTATAGTTGAAGAAAAAATGACATATTTATTATGACATTTATTTTAAGAAATCACTAATAAGCTTTTCTTTTAAACTAGGGATTACAAAGGCAATTAATTTTAACTTCGATCTAAGTAAAAGTTCTGAAGTATTGGAATTAATTTTATGGATCACAAATCTTCATATTCTGGTAGACATTCATGTGGACCCTGGACATGAAGTTATTAGATGTCATTAAAAATTAAAGCTAGATTTGCTATTTCTGAGTATTTAAGATTAGAGTTATTGTCTTAAAAGCCTAGTCCACAGTCACCTTGGTTGGAGATAGTCAAAGATATTTAAAGTTTTTATCTAGTAAAGAGGCAGTCATAAAAAAGTAAACAGAAAACTTGAACTTTCATAAAAGGAATATTTAACAACCTGGAACACAGCTTAAGACTTGGAACACAGGAGAAGCTCTTTTATGTCCAAATGTTTAGAAGCAAACTTATTCCCAAAGAAAGCTGTCCTGCTTGGCTCTAGCTCCTTAGTGACAAGCAGAGCTAAGAAGCTGGATGTAGGAGCAGAGTAAGAAAGTGGGGCCACAAGGCAAGGTCCAGCAAGAGCACTCCATGAATGCCCCGGAGCTGAAGGAGAGATGAAGGCACAGCTGGCAGAGACTCCAGGGTCTTCAGCTAGTGTGCTGGGCTTGTGGTGAGGGAGGTATGGGGAGGAGATGTGTGTGTGAGGGTAGGGGGCAGTGAAGGGCAAAAACTGGGTCAGGTTTAAATTAGAAAGGCAAAGCAACCAAAATACAGTGAAAGAGCGTGCCCTAGCTTCAGAGTTGGAGAGAATGTAGCTAATTAAATATGCAGTGGATAAGAGTTGGCAGTTCAGACTCAATCTGTAAAACACTGGCACAGGTAAGATAGTCTTTTCTCCACAACTAAACCTTTTTCCAGGATGAGAACATTTCCTACAGGCTGGCCACCTCTCTGCACCACCCAATGCAGCTCCAAAAGCCAAGCTCTTGAACTTGAAAGATGGAAGCTAAATAGAGAAAGAATATTTCTAGAAAACCAGCAGCCATGGGCAGAGATCTGCAAAAACTGTTCATGGGAAGGAAATAAGAAATGCTGCAGAGGAACAGTTGAGCAAGGCTGTACACATAATCTTTGATCAACCAAAGACAGAAAACCTTTAGTCCATGTCTTGCTAGGAGGAAGTAGCTCTCCATATATAGATCACTGCAAAATCAACACAGCAAGAAATGAACAGATAGTTTAGAATTAAGAATTAAGATGATTAATGAAATGGGAGCATCAGAAGCGTTTAAAGAGCTTTGCACACATGTGGTTAAGAGACACTGGGGTGAAACATGAGAGCTACACTATTTGTAATTTATGCAATTCTTATTCATGTTTAAGTGAATTTTCTAACAAGTGGTAAATGTTATAATCCATGTGCAATTTTGGTTATTCTCATATCAGTTGTTTTCTGAAATGAAGAAGAACCTCTTCATTTAGTCTTAAACAAAGATATTTAGAAACAACTTTTAAATTGATAAAAACTGAGAATATTCCCAAACTGGCAAATCAGAGTGTCACTGCCCCTACAGAGCTATGATTAGCAAAGCATGTTCCTTACCATTATATTTTTATTCAAATTTTAACAGATAGTTAAAATTTTAGTTGTTTTCCCCATTGAGCACCTACCACTGTGTAATAACATTTTGATTTCATATTTTCTCCAATAATTGAGTCTGGCTAGTTTGTTTTTTAATTCAGAAAGATAAGAATCAACACAGAATGAAAATATTATTAAATATTTTGCTAAAATGAATGAAACCATTCATTTATTTCAAACATATGGCTATTAAATATCAGGAATTAAAATCTTTTGAAAATAATACAGGTTATGAAATCTTCACTCAATTATAACCTAAGTTAATTGCTTTTTTCCCAAATGAATTTTTCTTTATATTTACTCTGGGTAATTTCTGTCAGATATTATTGTACAAAGATATATCATAATTTGTTCTGCTTTGACTTGTCATGATTGCATAAAAGATTAAATGTTTACCCATGGGTAAAAATAAATTATATACTAATGAATAAGAGCTCTGTTAGAAAAAGAAACAAACCTGTACTCTGGAATGTACATAGTGAAAATTATACTTATTTCAGGGATGCATTTGAATAGTGAACTTGGTCAAATTGATTAAATCTCTATGCAGGATATTTTTGCTGCTGAGCAATATACAGGCCACATCGTTCAATTATTCCAGTCACAAAGGTGACATGGTTTCCATTCCTGCCATTTTACTCCATTGAGCCTAAAGAAGTAACTGATTATTCCATATTCAGAGCCAACATTTTCTACTAGAGACACAATTCTAACAAAATTAACGTGAGATGAGGATGGCATTAATTCATTTCCAGCTAAATTAGTTCTCAGTCTTTGACAGCCTGCATTGTTACGGTGTGCACCTCTGAAAGCTACAGTTTTATTTAAAGGAAAAAAGTGTTTATTACTTAAAAAAACTATAGATTATGCTTATATAGCATTTTTGCAGGACTCTATGAAAAAGATGCCATTTATAGTTTCAGTATAAATCGCAAAAGGTGGATTCTTTAATATCAAAATATTTAATGAAGTCAAAATGAATTTACCATAGAAATAAAACAATTCTAGATGGTCTTTAAGAACTTTTTGATAATAATTAAAATGTTCATCTATAGTTATTAAAGGTAAACAAGTCATTTTATATATACTAACACAATTTTTGATAAGTTATATAAGATAATTTGGGCATTTTTATCAGATTCATTACCATATTTCCTTTTTCTGTATTAGATTAACTCAACATTTTCAATGTATACTAATTTAAGGATTCAAAGGCTTTTGAGGCCCCTTACAATAAAGCTTTATTTTCAGAACACTTACTAATTAAATGTAAAAGAAATGAGTACAAATATGATTTAACACAGAGTTCAAGGTTATAACAAAATAACTAGATAAATCTGGCCACTCATGAGTAAAACACGTTTGTAAGTACCAAGAGTTGATATTATTTTTAATCTTTAGTTTTTAAAAACTAAGTGGAAATATCAATGTCAATTCACTTAGTATGTGGAATAAGCACTGGATTAAAGTGCAAGGACAAAACCTTGCTGCAGTAGATTATAGTAATCAATGTTGAAATAAATTATTCATATAAGAAAAGAAAACTTGGCTCATTGCACAATGTAAATTGTTTTTATGAATCAGAGAAAAATATTAGAAAGAGGATAAACTGTCTCCATAAAAATCATATGTTTAATAAACTTCTACTTATTATGTTGAAATGCTTCCAAAGTCATTTTATCTATTTGAAGTAACTAATCAGAGAGGTAAAAAAATCCAAGGATATATTTAAAGACTGTTTCAATACAAGGTGTTTTTTTTTTTTTTACCACTAATGAAGGACTTTTTTAAAAGCAAGGTAATTTCAAAATGTGCAGTTCTTGCAGCATAATTGTCTCCAAAGCATAACAATCATTAAAAAACCTATGTTTGGGAAATAATTCAGCAGTGATTATACAGAACTTTAAAGATTAAATAGTGACTTCTGGGTTAAGATGGTTGAAATAATTTCATAGTACTAGAATTTTCTCCATTGATAACTAATGAGATGGTGATAGAAAAAAATTATCAGGAGTATAATAACCTTCTAAAACTAGCAGACAATACAGAAAGAGGACAAATATGAAGTTGAGAGAGAGGAGACAAGCTACTCATTCACTGGTATGGACCTGCTTAGAGCAGCACTTGCTGGCACCTAGTCCTGCCTCTATGAACTATAATGCTGATTCATAAAGTCTTGATAATTCTCACTAACATTGAATAATCAGAACTGAAGACAGAAGTAAACTGAATGGGCATCCATATTAGTAAAATGGAGTAGAATAGAAGATTCCAAAGATAGGGAATGAAGGGTCAATCCAAAGACCAGGGTAAACACAGCCACAAAGCTAGATGGAGTACATCCAGAAATGGACACTTGAGAAATTTTTAGCTGGAGAGAAAACTCTAACAAAGACTATATACCATCTTGGCTTAGCTTCCCTTTCCATTCCTTCTGCCATACCCTCCATTTATAGGAAAAAAAAAAATCAATAGAAATCAATGCACAGACCTTAAAATACAGCTTTGAAAGTAAAATGGATTTCATATGTAGTGGGAAGAGAGTAAACTTGTCACCCGTATTTTATCAGAGCAGATGGAACTCTTCTATAGAGCAAATATAAGCAATATAAGCAAAGAGAAAACGAAAGACAAACTGTCTAATGTGGAAGGGAAAATGACTCATGGAACAGAAGAAATTCCTTACAATTTCTAATGACATTAAGTAACATTAAAATTTTGAACTATGTGGAAAATAATAATAATTAAAAGAAATTAAAACAAAATTAACAGGCAACTATAAATCAGAGACATTCTTCAACAGAAAGGGAATGAGAGGAATCAAAACAGGGGAGGGAAGAGCTCAAGGGACCCTGGTGATTGTGCACGGGTGAATTGGTAGTGGGAATTCTATGGGGACTACACCTGAGAGGAGAGAGCAAATATTGTACAAAAATGAACAATGATGTAAAAAACATATTTAAATTTAAATGAATCATAGCGAGAAAAAAAATTGTTAAAAAAGGGAAAAAATGAGATGAAACAACTACATGAGATTAAAATGGTTGTTGCAAGCTTAGTGACACAAATTGAGGATCTAATTTCTACCTTTACATGACAATATATAACTCAGAACCATCAGAAATAAAATGGAATGACTAATCAAGAAAATGACATTGCATGAGGCACACTGAATCCAGTTGCATACAGAACTACTAACAAAGCATTCTGTTATCTGAAGTTATAGAGTGAGATATGAATATTATAAACCATCAGTAATAAATACTTTATTGAAATGATGAGATGTTAGAGCAGTCATACAAGCATCTTTTAATAACAGTAAATAGAGTAAAAATGAAAACTGTTTAAAAATGACTCTATTTTTGAAAATACTTTATAGTCTCTCTCCATTCTAGCCTACCCTCTTTTCCTTTTCCTCTTCTCTCCTTTCTTCACCTCTTCAGTGTCTCTTCACTCTTTCTCAAACTTTGGTTTTTGGTCATAATTTAATAAGTACTATAACATAATGAAGAATAATTTATTTGAAATGAAAAAATTTATTTAAGTCCACATAGTTTCTTTTACTTCCATGAAATCAAATGGAACTAAAGTTTATTTTTATATTGAAAAATACATCTCTACTTACAGAGGACAGACGAGTGGTTGCCAGAGGTTAAAGGTGGGAGAGGATGTGGATTAAAGGGGCTAAGTAGGTCAAAAGGTACAAACTTCCATTTATAATATAACCATAGGGATGTAACATACAGACTACAGTTCAGTATATAATTGCATAGTTGAAAGTCAGAAAGAGATATTTAGAGTCCTCACTACAAGAAAAAAACTTGTGACAATATGTGGGGATGGGTGTTGTCATTGAGAGGTGAATGGATGGTGTTCAGCTAATGCTAAAAAAGGATCACTTTAGAGTGGGAGAATTTAATTTTTCAACTTTAATTGTCAGTATAGCTTGTATTTTTTAAGCATGTATAATTTTGCCACCAAATGACACATTTTTCTTTAAAAAATTGGAAATAAATGTGTAAAAATGTTAAGTTTTTTTTAATTTTCAGCAGTTGAATTTTTTTTTTAAGATTTATTTATTTATACATACAAGCTGGGGTACAGGCCAAGGAGTGGAGCCGCGAGAGGGTTCACCAGAGACAGAGTGGGGAGCAGAACAGGCAGATCAGAAATACACTGCTGAGGGGAGCAGCGGGCGAGGCAGGAGAGGTCTGCCGCACCATGTGGGACTTTCCCTGGCTGGGCGTCGAACCCGCATCACACGCTGCGGACAGCTCCACAGCGCAGCGCTCAACCGCTGCGCCACCAGGGAGGCCCCCAGTAGTTGAATTTTAATTGAAATTTATTCACATTTAATTGAATAATTTGGATGTTTAACAGGTATATACAGTTTTAGCTATTTATCCTTTGATATTTCATTTTCTAAGTGAAATCATTTTTAATTTTCAGTGTATTTTTTTAATTTCAGTGAATCTGCTAAAATATTTAAGTTTTAATGGACTTAAATATGTTATTCGGAGACAGTCCCTGCATTCTAGTCATTCCTTAAAGTCTTTAACAAAAATCCCAAACAACACAGATTAAAAAATAGCATTAATAATCGGGCCTCCCTGGTGGCGCAGCGGTTGAGCGCTGCACTGTGGAGCTGTCGGCAGCGGCGATGCGAGTTCACACCCAGCCGGGGAGAATCCCACATGACGCGGCAGACCTCTCCTGCCTCGCCTGCTGCTCCCCTCAGCAGTGTATTTCTGATCTGCCCGTTCTGCTCCCCACTCTGTCTCTGGTGAAGCCTCTCACCACTCCACACCTCTGGCCTGTACCCCAGCTGTATGTATAAATAAATAAATCTTTAAAAAAATAGTATTAATATAAACATATCATGAAATATTTTCTACCGGGAATGATTTAATTTAAGGATATTGATTTTTTCAATAGTCCTTTATCATAACGCAATAATAATTTCTCACCTAAAGATAAAAGCATGTATTATATTTTCAAAATCTTACAGATAAGCAACTTATACATTTCAGTCACTCTCAGTTTGATGAACACTAATACTTTTTAAATTAATCGACCTAAAAAACAATATCCTGGTTTTCTCCAACATATTTCAGCTATGGCTTCTTTTTTTCTTAATTGGGAAGATACAGCAAATACTGGGTTAGTCCTTGAAATGTCAATGTTCAAAAATCAATGAATAAGATGATAACATATCTTCAGGAAAATTATTTAATGTTAGAATATATATGAAATGATTATTGAATTTTATTAAATTTTGATAGGGATGTTACTAGAGAAAATAGAAATTTGACAAAAACACTGCTTACATTATTTATTTCTATCAGAATTTTATTTTTTTTCTGCCGATTTTGAAATTGTGGTTTAGTAAACCACATAGAAAATTCTGAACATTTGTTCATAGAATTATGTCAAAAAACATGGTGAAAAAATGCTGAGTCTGAGAGAAAAAGACCCCTTAAAAATATAAATGGAATACTTGACAGCTAGTTTCTTACCTCCATCTAAAACAATAGCCACTTTATAGTTTATAGACCTTTTTACTAACATTGCTGTTTTTATAGGAAAAGCTAATTTTAAATAAAGATATTTAAAACTTGAGTTTTTTTTCTTAGTATTTCTTACAAAGTGAATACTCACATTTATCCTCTGCTTAGCAAAGTACAAGTGAACACCGTACTGAATATTCAATACGTAAGATATATGATTTTACTCTTTATTGCGTTTTACTTTTTAGTTTTTAGTTTTATATTGCTTTTTAGCTTTTTAGTCACTATTTATAGTTTTCTTATTTATAGTTTTCTAAGTTTTAAATGTTCTAGCTTTTTAGAATTTATAAACTTCAACAATTTTCATCTAATGACTTTTTATAAATTTTTACAATATTGCTAATAAATTTTAGCTGTTTCTCAATTAGTTCTCTTAGATTTTGAAAAAAAATATGTTGACTCCTTTTTTGGACTTAATTTCTGTTGCATGATTCTTAAATCTTTGTTAACATCACTTTCATTTTTTTCTTTCTTCTTTTCTTTTTCAAACATAATCCCCTACCAGTTCCTTTTGGACATGATTTTTATATTTAGTTACTCCTTTTGCTTTCTTGTGCTTTTACAGTGGCCAATGGGGAGCAGGATTATAAGACTATGAATATAGACTATCTATGCCACCACTAGAAGACTGGAATTTTCTCTAAAGTTAGCTCATTCCTGGGTACTTGAAAAAAAATGACACAGCAAACAGAAAGTGCTGTCCACAAAAAGATGATCAACTTGACTTTTTAGAAAGGTGCTGCCTTTTAACATTCTAGATAATCAGGTCATCATACAAGAAGCTGTGCATTTTGAAGTTCATGGTTTTAAATAAGCCTTGACTAAAATATGCTACTGCAGTAGAGAAGACCAGCAAGATGAACAAATTCAGGTGACTTTAGTGACAAGTTAGAAAGTGTTGAAATATGTAAGAGGAAATGAAAGAAGAGGTACTTGCTTTTCTATAGCAGCAAATGAAGACCACGTTCTAATTTGTACCACTCTGCTCACGACTGGTCATGGCAAGGCTGGGATTGTGGGACACTTGGCTCATAATCCCATTTTAGTTTCTCTTTTTTGTGTGTTGGTCTTTAGAAACTGAGAGCCAATTTTGGTCCCGCTTTTATTCTAGTCTTTGCCTTGACTCAATTTTATTTCAATTAGCTGCTCCTATTTTATGTGACCCTGTAAACCACCTAAACAAATTTTGGAATAAGCCAGGTTAAAAAATAAATAAATAAAACACATAGGCACATGAAATAATATCCAGAAAAACCTTTTAAATTACTCGAATAAGCAATCGAATGTTGCATAGCACAGGTATTCACTTACATAAATCAAATCAGCATATAAGCAACTAAAGTCACTATCCCAAGTCCTACTTAAACCCGTTTCTCTATGTTAGCTTGTTTGGCTATGCTACAATAATTTAATTTTTACTGACAAAACAAATTACTAAATAAAGGACTGACTATATTATTTCTTACTTCCATATCCAATCAGAATTGGTAGTATTTGGAAAGGGAGAAATGAAGTAAATCCAGTTCAGTTCAGGCACAGGAATGTGTCGTTACTGTTTGTTTTCATTAATATTGTGTTGACATGAAGAAGAGAGAGAGAGACAACTTGCTGCATTTGCCTCAGGAGTTAAGTCTCCGCAAGCGTGATGGGGAACAGATGAGCTTCAAGGGGAGCAGCGTTAGAGCTGGCTGACTAGGCAGTTCCGGGTGTTCCTCTTCTATTCTGACAAAAGTTGATCTTGGATGGAGCTAATGGCAATCCCTCTGTTTTATGGAGACACTGGGCAATGGGTCCCGGAAATGCATACGGGTCTGCAAAGCCCACCTGACTGCCAGTGTCCACTCGCTGGTGTCTAAGGCCGGATCAGGCATCACCAGAGGCAGCCGAGTTCCTGGCATTCTTTTCACTGTTATTTACTAGGTTGGTACTTCCTTATAATTCTTTTTTCTTTCTGAATAGTTCTTTTTCCCTCAGATTGTTGTTTCTCATGACAGTGAAAACTTACGTATTAAAAATTCAAGATGCAGACTCAAGCCAATGACTATCAAAATAGCCTTTGAATTTAACGTTGATGGGTTCTCCTACAGCCATCTTGAGATGCATTTTAGTAGTTGCTACTACAAATAGATTTTAAGGCAAGTTAAATTCTTGGACAGCAGTATCAGCCTTCTCCTTGAAGAGAATGAATGGGAGTCCAAGTACATAACCAGTCTGAACCATAAATCCACTCAGAGGGGAGCCTGGCCTTCAGAAGCCATGGAATAGAGCCCCAGGTCACAAAACCAATTTTTTCAAATGAGAAAGACTATAATCCCAATTTGGGAAGGCTATCTTTAAACCCATATCTATTTTTTAGGCGAGGGTCATAAACTAACCCTGAATGATACAATTCAGTTTCTATTCTATTTCAAGCCTTCAAAAAGAGCAATCAGATTTTTTATTGATAACTCCTTCATATCATATACAAATACACAAAAATTCTTACATTTATCTACCTTATACTATGCAAATTATACATTATTTTTGTCATATTACTTATAAGGATAACAGAATAGATGTACAAATAACACTTATATTTATAGCTATGCTAAATCTGAAGTGAATTTATTATATAAACAGTTAATTTGAATATAAATTGTATTACTTTTATGCCTTTGTTTCTTATCATCATAACTTGAATTATTAGCATCTTTATTCTTTTATTCTCACACATTGCATGGTGTAGAAAGTATCAAAAGGACCAACAGTGAATTAAAACTGTTAATTCCTGTACCTGGGCCTTATAGCCAGCAGGTCATAGAAAAAAAATCTTTAATTTTTGATTTTTATCCAGTTTCGGCTTTTTCATTGGTGTGATTCTATGAATTAATGTATTTCTTCCTATCAAAAGCTTTGAGCAGAAAAGACATGGAGGGGAGGGTCAGTGATTGGATCAGTGAATGAAGAGTTGCAGAGAAAAGCTTAAAAGAGTTTTTCAATTTCCCTAAATTAGGATCCTCAAAAGGAAGTTTATATTTGAAGAGTGGATTTTTAATATCCTGAATTCACAATCAAATGAGGTCATGTGCACATATTTTCACATATAACTTCCTTCTACCCTCATTCCATAGTCCTCTCTCAAATACAGATAAGGTGAGAAATTTTGCATTATTGTTTTTTACAACAATATGAGAAAAATCATTTGCCACAGCAACTTAAATATCCATTAGTAGTTGCAGCAAGCAGCTTACCAGGATTTCAAAGGACACTGATCATTTTGTAATGTAATCTGAAACTTCCAGTTGTGGATATTCAAATAAGGCTATATCTCCTGAGACAGTTTCCTCTGAAACTAACAAACAAGAACAAATACAGAAAAGAAAACACATATTGGCTGAAATTTGAAAATGGTCACCAATCTGAGCTATAATTTAGGGTGATGGGCAGCAAAAGGCCATGAAAAAGGTCCAGGGAAGAAGTAAATAGTGAGCTCAGCATTGAAGTTCTCAGGCAGCATAAGACCTTCAGTGCCAAGTTAGTGTCCCCTGACAAGATAGAGTTGGGTGGGCAGATATGCAGAAGATTCCTGAACTTCTCATTAAAGGGCAGCAAGGAGAGTGGAATCAGATGAGAAGATGTACAGTCATAGTATCTCTGGTTCAATCTGGGCTTTTGGCTTGTGACATGAGGAAGGAAAGTAATCGCTGTAGCTGTGCTTTTAAAGTATCAGAAAAAATACAGTGCAAAGTTCAGGATAGGTGACGTGCAATGACTCTCTGTTAGCCTGGGGGACCCTCTAGTCAAGAGCAGAGGCAGCATCACTGCAGAGGAACTGCTAGACAGATCCAGTCCCAGCATTGAATGGCTAATGCTCCCCTGGCTGGTTTCCACATATTGTATTTACAAAATTGCTGGACCCCGGGAAAAGTAATAACCGCCACTAAAAGATGAGTATTGTTCAGGAACATAACTGATTCTAGCCAAAATCCAAACATAAAATAAAAACAAGGCAACAAGGAAAAAAGTAAAAGGAACATGAAAAACTTAAGGCACATGAGGAATCTATAGCACCAAAATTATGCTGTAGGGCCGAGTAAAACTATAAACAGACTCATGAAATCTAAGAAACTATAGATGTTGTGACCTCTTGATAAAACAAGAACTCTAAAAATGCATGTAAGTGCTCACAATGGAAATAAAAAAGCAGAAACTGTAAAAGCCAGGGTGAAAATGATATAGAAAAAAAAAGATAATAGGATCATACCTCATGTTTATGTGGGTTTGGGATGTTACTTGGTTCTTTAGTAACTCATCTAGATTATTTTCATTTACATTTAGGATAGTTATTATTTCTAAGATAATTGAAAAAGAAACACAACACATATTCCCTTCTTATAAAATTGAAAAAGCAAGGAAACATATATATCATCTGCATATATTTTGTCTAAACATAAATTTCACAGAAAGGCCAGACACTTCAAATCATAAAAGATCAAGCACTTCAAAGGTTCCAGTGATATAAATTCAACATGAATAAGGGAAATTTTGTTGGCCCAGAATGGACAAATTACCTACTCGCTCTGTGCAGTATGCCAATGCCACCCCACCAGAAAGCAGAAAGTGGACACATGGAAAGTGTTTAAAATAATGTCTTCTCATTTAGCAAATCTAAGACCAAGCGTTTTAGCTTAAAGTTCCACTATATAAAGTCAGTCACCATATAAAGTTTAAAGTGCTCTGACATAAATATTTTTTAACTTTCTTCTAAAATTCTTCTCTAATTGGCTGTGTCAAATGTTTTAATGGTTGAAATTAAATTGATAAGTTAGTTTTTCAATGACCCAGATATTGTCTTTCTCAACATACATGTTTTCAATTTGAGTAAACAGTAATTTTCAGTTGACTTGGCTAAAATTTAAAGACTTGGGGTCCAACCTAGATTTTCAAAACAAAATCTTGAACTTGATAAACAGTATTCCACATGCCCTGCTGAATTCAGCATGCTTTTAGTACTTTTTTTTTTTTTGCTTAAGTGATTTCATCAGATTGGAGTTAGAGACCACCCATAAATACATTGTTCCAGGTTCTCTCTGCACTGAACAGATGGAATATCCATGAATAAATTCAGCAAATCTAACTCAGAATATAAAAGACTATGGAAATATGGTGAAGTTTTCAGTGGAAGGATTTTCATTTGGATGCAATCTTCCAGATCTGATCCTTTACACAAAGTAGTTGTGTTTGAAGTTTCTTTGTTCTGTAATTTTGGATTTAGTTCAATTAGTAACAGAAGGAAACAATTAAGCTACCTTATGCAGTGCTACATTTATATTTTAAGGTAAATTATATATATGCAGATATGCATATAAGTTTATATGAATATATGCACAAATACACAAAATCAAAAGCATAAAGCTACTATTACTTTCATGATATCTTATCTTTCCTAGATTAAAATAATATTGACCCATATTCAAGAGACCATGAAATTTAAGTAACTGTTCTTAAGGTGTTGGTTATCAGCACTGTGTTATAGTGATTCACACATACCTCAACTTGGTCTTGATCTTAAATTCTTTATATTAAGGTTTCCTTCACTCACCTATTAATTCTTTTAAAATCAATGACTGTGAAACCTTAACAAGAGATATCTATAAATACTACATACAGTTAAATAACAGTTTTGAGTAAACTGATAATAGGTAAACAACATACAGATTTAACGCAACTGCTATAGTTTCAAAGGTACTACTCAAATAAACAGAACAGATATTACTGAAATTTACAGATACACAAAAGACCTACTATAGCCAAAAAAAAAAAAAAAAAAAAATCATGACCAAAGAATAGAGGTATTGCATTCCCAGACTTTAAAATAAACTACAAAGCCATAGTAATCAAAACAGTGTAATATCTAAATAAAATAGATACACATACCAACAGAATAAAATTGAAAGCACTGAACAAAGTAGTTAAATGTATATGATAGAGAAATTAAAGTCTCTGCAACAAATGGTGTCAGTAAAAATGCACAGCCATATATATAAAAAAATAAATAAATAAATAAAAAACCACACACACAAACTACCTAAAAATGAATTAAAGACTTGGATGTAAGTGCTTATACCATAAAATTCAGAGAAGAAAAATTGGCAAAAAACATCTGAGACTTAGGCTTCAGTGATTTCTTTGGCAACTAGATCCTAAGGGCAAGGCAAGCAAAAGAAAAAAAAATGTGGAATTACATAACTAAAACATTTCTGGACAGTGAAAGAAATAAATTATCACTAAAATAAAAAAGATACCCTACAGAATGGGAGAAAATATTTGCTTATCCTATATATAACAAGGGGTTAATATTCAAGTTCTATAAGGACATTTACAACCTAACAAAAAGAAAACAACAGAAAAAAATGGGCAGAACTAAATAGATACTTGTTCAAGAAGATATCCAGGTGGTGAACAGGCACATGAAAAAATGTTCATCATGACTTAACATCAAGGAAATGCAAATCAAAAATCACAAGGAGATAACACCTCAGATAACACCTGAGAATGGCCCATATGAAAAACAGAAACAACTTATGTTGACAAGGCTGTGGAGAAAAAGGAACCCTCATATACTGTTGGTGGGAATAAAGACTGTTGCAGCCCGTATGGAAAAAGAGTATGCAGGTTTCTCAAAGTATTAAAAATAGATTTACCGTAAGATTTAGCAGTTCCACTCCTAAGTATCTATTCAAAAAAGGCAAAATGATTAAAAGTGATATATGTACCCATATTTTCATTGCAGCACTATTTTAAAAAGTCAAGTTGGGGAATCAACCTATGTAACCATGGGCAGATTTGTGGATTAAGAAGATGTGGTATATATACATAATAGAATATTACACAACTATCAAAACCAGAGGAAATCTTTCTACTTGCAACAACATGGATAGAACTGGGGGAGACTATGTTGAATGAAATGAATCAGAGGAGGACAAATACCAGATGATTTCAATCACATGTGGTATATAGGAAAACAAAACAAAGGAACAGATAAAACTGAACCAAAAGAAAGTCTAGAATTGAGGCTACTGAGGGAAGTGAAGAACAAAGAAGGATAGGGGCCCAGTGGATTATGGTAGAGTGGTAGTTAGTTGTGGTGTGGTAAAACACATCTGAAGAGGTGTGAATTGATAACTCCAAAGAATATACAGTGCTGTTACCAGTATTACTTCAATAAAAAATAATGCAGCACACACACACACACACACACACACACACACACACACACACACAGTCTTCTCTCTAGTTCTATGTTTACTTTCTCAACTGCTAAATGACCTTCTGTCTAAATAGTCCACAAAAATCTGGCATAGCTCCAATTCATCATGTTCAAAATCATTGTAAGAAATTATTTCTACTCTTTTGTCCACTTAACATTCACCACTTGTCCACTTTCTATGCAAGAATGAAGCTTTGGGGTCATCTTTGACATCTTGGCTTTCTTATATATTCATATAACTTTATTACCATTGTTCCTAACGTGTCTCCACAAATGACTCAGTGTGCCCCTTCTCTATATCCCTTTTCTATTGGGAAGTAATTTCTGACATCTCCAGTTCTATGGTATTTTTAAATATATAATTTCTGGCCACTAAGTACAAAAATTGTCTATAAAATTCAGAAAAAAAATAGAGAAGGAATTCACGTCCTTTTAAAAATTTTAACATACCAATTGTTTTCATATAAACTGAAAGGCATTATTGCTAAATCTCTTAAAGAAAACAGCTTATAGATGAGAGAACTAAGACAGAAATTCCAAGTTCTCTATACTACTTTAGATATGAATTTTTACAGAAATGAGAGATCTAAGTTACAGAGAATGTTGAGTTACATTATAAATTCTAATTCTGAATATGAACCTTTGCTTACTTAGAATTTAATTTCTTTTCCCCTTTATGTTGCATTTTATTGTCCATGTGACAGTAATGGGCAAAGTATTTCCAGTTCTGATACCACATAGACCTGAATATGTCAAAAATAATGCCTGCGAATGGAGACGGTTAACTGCTCTGATTATGGGAATATTTATGTTTCCCAAGAAATCAAGACGTAAAATGAGCTGTACCCACCTCTATCCTATGTGAAGGTGAATATTTAGACATCTCCTATTACATATGCTATGACAGCTAAGATCTTAGCTTTTTATTACTCCCCATAAACAAGGTATAATTCAACTCACTGATAATTTTGTAAACTCAGTATGTCTGGAACAGCAGATGTAGTTATCTATTTCAAATACTCATTCTTATCATTATGTTCTATCTCATGTGAGGTGATTTCATTTCACTTTCTAATAATAGTAAATTCCATTCAGAACATTGGTTTCTATTTTAATCAATGTGCAAAATAGGACTTTTGTTATGTGATAGTCATTTAAATATGAATGTGGGGAAATTATTAACAATTAACCTGAATAATTTGACTTTGAAGTGAGCTCTTTTGATTACGCTTCTATTCAAAAGCAGATCCCAAGAAAGAGAAGTACCTGAAATTGCTAAAATTATTTGTCAATAAAAATGCCTCCTGCTTTATATTCATTGAAAATAGGACACCAAGTATTAAAATAGTTCTATTAAAAGCATGCTGAATAATTAATAATTCTCTTCCTCACAGCTTATTACTTCTTTTCCAATAAAAAAAATCACAACAAAGTATAATGATTTGGAATTTTGATGCTCTTCAGTTTATGTCAACACAGTTCAAACAACAAAACCTGGCTCACTGTACATCACAATATTCACCATTCCAAAATGAATATCTCTTTGAAAAAAGACAAAGTCTTTCTAAAATACTATATTAATTCTATATTGCAGAAAGATCTAAGTAATTTTATAAAATACCTCACCCCATCTTAATGCCTTCATTCCCTTGACTTTGTATAAGAAAATTATTCACTCATCTTGTGCCAGAAACTATTAGAACTGAATTTTGCTTTGACATGGGAAACAATGAACTTATAACACTTATTTGAAAGATACATTTATAAAACCCTGTCTGCTCTACCTATAGTGTGGCCTCATGGGACGTAAACAAATGGGATAGTATGGACCTTAAAGCTGCACCTTTAATGAATAAAAAAATTCAAAATCATAGGCTAATAGCAGTCCATTTATTGATATTTCTGTGGATCTTAAAACTTTTCATTTACATTTTTTTCTTGTAAACTTCAGTCATGCAGTGGGCACATGAATAAGAAAGCTCTAGCTTGCATCTCTCAGTTATACAACTGGTATCTTGGTTGCCCAAAATCCTGTTGATAATCTCACAATTAAATGGAAGGTAATACCTGTGTAAGGTGTTAAGGTCTGAATGGAACCTCAGAGAGGGTGCCCTGGAAGCATTGGGACAACATGTCACAATGTCACAAATGTTCTGTGGTGAGCAGGAGCATGAGGCTTTCAGGAACTGAAAAGCCACTGGGGACGGACTGGAGAGAAACAGCTACAGTAAGAGGGTCTTCTGTGATGCACTAACAAAGATGATGTAATATATTTGTGACACTATATGGCCATTTCTGATCATCTTGTGCACTACTGAAGGATAGGTCACCCCAAGATGTCCAGAACAGGTTTCCCCCCAAGATTTGGTGCTTTGGCATGGGGATTATTTTGAGGTGAGGTCAATTAAGATCCTACTGGCATACAAAAAAAGGTTTACCATTCCCTTAACTGACTTGAGCATTGAAAATTATGGGTATTATCCAGAATTAGTACTTTTTTTAACCAGTACTTTTTTAACCAGAAATACCTTTGTACTAGAGAAAACTGTCTATATAGCAGGGCAAACATTTAATTATAAGCCATTTAGTCTCCATCATAGAATCAATCCTCTCCCTTCTCAAAGCCCATTCCTTAGCTCAATAAGCATACACACACACACACACACCCATTTACACATACACACACACACACATGCATATCCTCATTTTATCCCACTGATTTCAGAATCTACATCCATGTAGATTTCCCATGTGGATGTATTAAATTTGTTCTTTTCTCCTACTAATCACCTGATGTCAATTTGTTTGAGAAGAATTTAGAAGTAAAAGGAAATATCTTCTCTCCCCTAAACTACATAAGCAAAAAAAATTAATCACAAACCACCTTAAGACAAACCTTTCAAAAGTTATCTGCACTGTAAGCAAAGGTCAATTACTCCACTTGTACTACTTAGATCCCATCTCTTAAATTTCAGAGCAAAGCCCCAGCAGTATCTTGCTTATCCCGTAACTTCTATTTTCCTCTATGTTCAATGCTTTCCCTCTACAAATCTCTCATTTGTACTTTCTGAAAAACACCTTTCTATTCCCAAGACCTTCTCCAGTTATGACTTTGTTGCTTTATTTTTAAAAAAAATAAAGACAATCACTTCATTTCTTCTCATTTTTCACTCCATAAAAGCCAACTTAGTCTCCAAATATGGTGAAATAGCATTCCTCATCTTTCTGCTGTCAGAACCAACGGACCCACTCCATTACTCCATCACTGTCCTCACCCTGAGGGCATCATTCACCTGGTTTTCCTTTTAAAAATAATTCAATTTCAGTCTACTTTTCTGATTTCTTTTCTTCTTCCAAACCTTACAATATAGACCTAATTAATAGAATTTACTTCTTTTCTATCCTTATTATGTTGGTCTAGGCTTTGATACCACAAAATTTTGGATCTCCAGTCTCTCCTGAACTACTTTCCCATTTGAAATTTCCACTTTATGTCTATCAGGCATCTCCAACCGAATATTGCCAAAGTTGACCTTCCTCTCCAAATTCCAGTCATCCATTCTGTTTTCATCTGTTAGTGGCAAATCCATCCATGCAGTTGTTTCAGACCAAAACAATGTCATCATTATTGATTCTTATCTTTCTCACCCCAACAAATCCCAATACAAATCATGTATTTTGTACCTTAAAAATCACTCCAAAGTCTAGTCACTTCTTCCCAACTCCACTGGTATTACTCCAATCACAACTATCAAAATCTGTTATCTGGGTTACTACGAGTGTACTCCTGGCAGATCTTTCTGCTTTTTCTTTGACCAATTTCCATTTATCTCAACACATCAGTCAGATATAGGGTCCTTTAAAACAAATCAGATGGTATCAGTTTCCATTTCAAAACTCTCCAGAAGCCCTTAGTTCTACTTGGAGTTAAAGCCAAATTTCCTACCATATCTACTTGGTCTAGCTTCCATTACAGGTAACCTCTCCATAAGTGGCCTGCTCAGTCAAGCTGAGGTCTTTACTTTTCCTTGTCCATTTCCTACCATTACAGTACTTTTAATAAAAAAGAAATCACTCTCTCTGCATGGACTATCTTTCTACATAACTTCACTGCTCACTCCCTCACCATCTTCAGGTCTTCTCAACAAGGCCTCTCTTGATTCCCTTATTCAAAATGTAATACCAACCCCCACGTCTCTGTACTTTTTCCTAATTTTCTATTTGGAGTATTTATCCCCAACTATATGCTATGTGTATTACTTACTCATTTTAATTATTACAGTGTCCCTACTAGAATATAAACTCTCCTAAGGTAAAAGATTCACTAAATATACATTAGTAAATATCTAACAAATATATGAATGGGAATATGATTTAATCATAAGAAAAATTTTCTGGCACAAAGATAGAGAAGAAACTGAATCACAGAGTAGAGAGTTAGATCCTAAAATGTTAATGTAAAAAATAGTCACACCATTAATTTACAGGGAATGAAAATTGTATTAATTATCATGTTCTATTTACATGTGACATACATGTGTTTATACACACATATCCCCTTATCTATATGAATATTATATCTATATGTGAAGCACTGCATGTTAAAAAACCTTTAAATGGTCTTGGAGCATCTAGAAAAAGGTAATGGAAATTTTTGCTTAAGTTGTATCCACACTAGTCATACAGAATTGTCAGGAGAAAATGTACAAAAAATATGCTTGTACAGTGCACATTTTCAAAAAACACAAGAAGCAAAATCATAATGAGCATAATTCAACAAAAATAAAATGAAACAAAAATTAAACCATAAAATTAGACCACAAGAGATTCAGTTTATAGAACTAACAGGCTGCATATCACATATAACCAAATTTAAATGACTAAAAACATAAATAATCAATGGCAATACGTGAAAGCAACAAGATAGGAAAAAAGATAAGAAATATTAAGAAAAAAACAAAAAGTTATAGAAATAACATTCATGATAATTTTGGTGGTGCCTGCTTGATTTTATGGGTATATAGCATCACTTTATATATGTGTGTAAGAGCAGACATTCTTTTGATCTCCTGATCTTAAAGGAAAAGGTTTCAGTATTTTGTCATTGGATATGATGTTAGTTGTAGACTTGTCATATATTGCCTTTATCATTTTGAGGCACCTTTCTTTCCATATCTATTTAACTGAGGGTTTTATCAACAAAGGATGTTGAATCTTGTCAAATGTATTTTTATGTAAGTTTACTGAGATGATCATATGATTTTATACAGATTTAATGTAATCAATGAGATTCCTCAGAAAAATAGAACAAAAATACATGAGAGTTATTTGGAACTAAAAAAAGCCCCCAAAATTGAAGCATTCCTGAGAAAACAGAAAAAGTAATAGTTAAAGTAAAAGTTACACTCCCCGACTTCAAACTATACTATAAAATGTTGTAATTAAAACAGTTTGTATTGAAATAAAAACAGATATGTGGATCAATGAAACAGAAAAGGGAACCCAGAAATAAAATTTCACATATATTGACAACCGATTTAGAACAAAGGAGCCATGGGCTTCTAATGGAGTAAGGAAAGTTTCTTCAATAAATTATGCTGAGAAAACAGGACAGTCGTGTGCAAAAGAATGAAGCATGACAACTATCTAACACAATACACACAAATTCACTAAAAATTATTAAAGACTTGCATGTAGGACCTAAAATTATATAAAATAATAGAAGAAAACATAGGTGACATGTTCCTTAATAGCATTCTTAGAGATGTGTTTGGAGACTCAACACCAACAGCATGGGAAACAAATGCAGGAGTAGACAACTGCATCAAACTAATAAGGTTTTGTATAGTGAAAGAAACTTGCATCAATAAAAAAAATTCCTACTGAATGGAAAAATATATTTGCATATCATAAATTCACACAGTGTTACTATCAATGGCATAATAAGAACTCATAAAATTAAACAGTAAAAAAAGACCATAAAAACCCAATTTAGCAAAGAACAGACATTTCTCCAAAGAAGATATACAGATGGACAATTGTATACGAAAGATGTTCATCACTTCTTGTTATTTGGAAAATGCAATTGAATACAGTGAAACATTATCAAGACAAGAAATAAGTATCAGAGAAGATATGTAGAGAAGGGAATTTTTATATATTGTTGGTGAGAATGTAATTTGGTGAAGCCATTAAGGAAAGTGGTATCAAAAAATATTAAAAATACAAATTTCATGTGATCCAGTTACTCCACTTCTGGGCATTTACCAGAAAAATACAGAAACACTAATTCAGAGAGATATATTCATCTCCATGTTTATTGCAGCATTATTTACAACAGTGGAAAACTAGAAACTACCTCAATGATCACTGACTAATATAAAGAGAATATGGTATACATACACAATGGAATATTCAGCTATTAAAACAAAAGTGAAATCTTGCCATTTGTAACAAAATAGATAGAGCTAGAGGATACTATGATTAGTGAAGACAGACAAACACCATATGATTCCATTGATATGTGATACATAGAGAAAAAGAGATGAACTAAATAAAATAAACATAAATACTTGATCCATAAGACAAATTAATAGTTACCAGAAGGGTAGAGGGAGCAGAGGGCGGCAAATCAGGAAAAAAGAGGGCAATTGTATAGTGAAGGAAAAAACTGAACTTTCCGTGGTAAACTTAATGCAGTATATACAGGAATAATCGTCAATGATGCACATCTGAAAGTTACATGTTTTAATGCAATGCTACTTCAATAAAAAAAGAATAAGAGAATAAAGACGCCAAAGATATAAGTACTTAGGTAGACATGATATGAAAAATAGTATAAACCTAGAAGATACATCCTAGAACATTACTCAGAATTCTTCACAGAAATGTAAAGAAACAGAAAGATGAGAGATAGGAGACATGCAGACAAGGATAAGTTCCACCTATTTCTATGAGTTTGACTAGAAAAGTGATACAGTGCAAGATGGGACATATCCAAAGTGAAGGCAGATACAATTATTTCAGACTTGATGAAAGATATGAAACCTCAGATGTAGGAAGTACGATTGATAGCAAGTAGCTGAATATAAAGTATCCTATCACTAGCACATGACAATAAAACTTTAGCACACCAGGGAAATGAGAAAAATACAAAAGACTATCAAAGAAAGAAATACTACAAGTGAATAAATACTAGGTAAGACAGAAACAAAATAAATCAGTAATAGTAATTAATACCTTCAATTTCCAGAGAAAATGACTTTGAATACTTAAGATATTATATAAGAATGAGGGGAATACTATGACATTTTTACACAAAACCTGAAAAAAATTTACCACTAACATAAATTTGCTGAAGGAACTTAAAACTTGATAGATGGTTATGCAAGAAGTACGGATTACTTTTTTTTTTAAAAGCAACTAAATTTCATTTCCTGTTCTGTAACAATATCCCATATTCCAAAATTTTTCAAAGGTCTACTCAAATCATCCAAAAAAGCACATCAAGCATAAACAACTGGAAGTTGTTTATGGCAGAAGAATAAACATGCTTATCTTTATTTATTATGAAGGTCTTAAAAAAAAAAAACAAGAACATAAAGGACAACATATTTTCTTCTTTATCACCTTAATAAGTGTTTGCACAGCTTAAATAAAATCATGGAATTACTATAATGCCTTGGAAACAAATTCATATTTTCTTTTCTTTTTTAAATATTTATTTATTTTTTGCATACAAGCTGGGGTACAGGCCAGAGGCGTGGGGCGGCGAGATGGTTCACCAGAGAGAGAGTGGGGAGCAGAACAGGCAGATCGACCAAAATACACTGTTGAGGGGAGCAGTGGGCGAGACAGGAGAGGTCTGCAGCGCCATGTGGGAATCTCCCTGTCTGGGTGTCGAATTAGCGTCGCTGCTGCCGACACCTCCACAGCGCAGCACTTAATTGCTGTGCCATCAGGGAGAACCCCAAATTCATATTTTCTATAGGCAGTAATTTTTCATTCTGCCTTTCTTTGCCCCTGTTGAGGAGCTCTTTTGTTATTATTTGACAACAGCAATTATCTTTGTTCTTCAAAAGGTTTGTGTATTGTTTATTTCTTTCAATTAGATTCCTAGAAGTGGAATGTGAAATGTTTATTATTTAGCTTGAAACTAATACAAACTTTTTAAGGATTCTAAGGGAAATTATGCTTCCAAAGACCCTTAACTTAGTGGCAGTACAGTTTCTTCAAATTGTCACTAACTTTAATGACCATAGAGAGATTTAATACAGAGTCTAAAATTAAGTGCTTCATAAAAGAATTGGATGACAACTTCTATTTTTCAAGATCATTATGGAGTTTCTAAAGATACTGTCCAAGGACCTCAAATTGAAACTTTATACAAGAAAAAAAAAAACATTTTATCTGCATGATGAGACTTTCCTTTGGTATGAGATCTGGTGGCTGAAATACAGGTGGACCTTGAATGGCAGCTTTTGAAATTTAATAAGAAAAACTGCCAAGCAAAAGGAATATTGGCTTTCAGAGGACACAATAACTCTATTTGAAGACAGCTTTTAAGCAACTCTTATTATGACAATGCAGCTCAAATATATTAAATAGGTATTTCAAATGGAACAAAATATGAGAAAAGAAGGAAGTAGTCAAAGAGGAGCCCATTCTCTAATATCAAAGAGATCTCATGAGGCTGCTTTTGATTATTGTGTTATGATAAATTACAGAATTGTAAGCATCAAATTATAATAATTATTTCAATTTCCGCTAATTTCATTTTTTATATCTTCTTAATTTTGTTATTCACCATTTTGTGATGATGGAATTGGTTACATAAAGTTGTCTATTAAGTTATGCTTAATATATTTAGGAACATAGTTGAAATTAGTCTCTCTACACTTGTTTCTAAATGCCACATTTTAACTAGCATCACCCATAGCTTTTTAAATAATCAGTTGTGTCATGGAACTAAATTTTTTATTTCTTAATAAAACGCATGTCAGAAATTATAAATAACTGTACTAATGCAACAAAAGTTTTATTAAAACATTGCATCTTTGCTATCAGTTCAGTTTATTAACAATACCAATTATTTTCTAAGCCATTTCAATGTATATGATACTATGCCAGATTTTATAAAGACTTCATAAAATAAGGGGTAAATCATGTAATTGGTCCATTTCATCAGCAATTACTAATTGTAGGGCCTCCCTGGTGGCACAATGGGTTAAGCACAGCACTGTGAAGCTATCCATAGTCACTGAAGCGCAAGTTCAGTAACAGGCCAGGGAGAACCCCACATGGCACAGCAAATGTCTCCTGCCTCACCAGATGTTCCCCTCTGCAGTGTACTTCAGTAGATCTGCCTGTTCTGCTCCTCACTCTGCCTCTGGTGAATCCTCTCACCACCCCACACCTCTGGCCTACACCCCAGTTCTTGTATGCATAAATATTTTTTAAAAATTGTATAGAAACAATAAACAGTTGAAGTCATAAAACCATACCATTGAAAAAATATATTATCAAATGGCAAAATGAGATCATCAATACACAACAACAGCATTTGACTGATACTTTTATCTAAGGAATAAGCATATTAATATAACGCTACATGAATGTTATTTATTTAATCCAATAAATATTTGAAAGTAGTATATACTGGGGTAACAGGTGAAGAGTTAGAAAGGTAAGTAAAATGTCATTCCTGATTTTTTCGTGCTTACAGACTGAAATGAGGCTAAAATATACAGATAAACATAGCATGAAGCTCAGTAATGTAAGTGCCCCAGCACAAGGTAAAAATTTGATCCATATGATTATTAACAGAGCATTCTCTATGAATTGTTCTTAAGGTACTTCGAATATAAAAGTTACATGTGAAATTGCCAAATACGCTTGTCTCTACAGTATAGATTCTTATTGGGGAATACAATTAGCATCCTGGCTGAGTGATTGGAAAGGAGTTCCTGAAAGTAGTCGTACTTGAAGGCAGTCTTGAACAATATGCCATACCTCTAAAGGGAGGCTCCCTTCTCTTTTCTGTAATTCATCTCCTCAGTACAATGCATTGACTATTTGAGCCATCTGTCTCTTTGTCCAGATCATGAAAGGGCATGGGATATATTCTTTGTTTTGTTCTACCATTCCATTCTCAACATCTAAAATTGTGCTAGGCATACAGTAAATACTCAAAACAAACAAACAAACAAAACCACCAAATAGCCAAATAGGTGGACAAGTAAGAAAATAAAAGGGAGGTAGATAAATTGAAAAAAAAAAAAAGAGGAGGGGAGGATAAGAGGAAGAGGAAAATGATGAAAGGGAGGGAGGGGAGGAGGAAAAGAGGGAGAAGATGGAAGGGAGGAAAGAAGGAAGGGAATTATTTTTATAAGCTATGATAGTAGGAAGAAAGAATATTATAGAGAGAGAAAACATGGAAAAGGAGAGAGACGTATATAGCTACAATAGAATGGTGTCAAAGTAAATCAACATGAATAAATCAACTAAGGTAGATCAGGTTTTCAGTGCAGGGTTGTGAATGTTAGTCTGATACAGAAGGCAAAGGAAGTTACTTTAAGGGAAAATTATATAATCAATGTGAATATTAAATAACTCTACTCCAGCAGAGATGTAGGATGGATTGATAGGAAAAGTGATGATGTGGAACCAATCATGGTCTATTACATAACACAAACAAAAAGTAATACAAGCTGGATGGTGACAGTGGGGGAAAAAGTAGTGACTTTGGGAAAAGTCATGGGGGAAAATTCCACAGCGTAAAACAAACAAGAAGCAAAAGGGAATAAGTAAGTCTTGCTTTGTAGTTTCAAAGCCTGGTATCTATTCTGTGGATAAGAAAGCATAGAAAATTAAATTTCTATGGGAAAACAGTGAGTTTTGCTTTGGGACTGGGACTTTGAGGTGCCTAGTGGCACCCCGAGGTAGAAATACCCAGAAGTAGCTACATTATCTATGGAAGCTGTCAGCACTACATTCAGGGATTTGGAAATCACAGACCTAGAAATACTAACTAGACTCAATTTATAAGAAAGAATACATCCAAGGAGAGTTAAGTAGAAAACAATAATCTGAGAATGCAATCCAGCTGCAGACAGGAGAATGCAATCCAGTTGCAGACAGGAAAAAAAGGCAGGCTACCAGAGGAGATACGGGATGGAGGGGGAATGAAAGACAGCATAGCGACATCCAGGGAAGCCGAGTCCTAGACGTACTAAATAATGCAAAGACACGGAGGAGGAGAGAGGGGGAAATGGTCAGGCAGTGAGCGGGGTTGTTGCAATTGGAATGAGCATTTCTGATGGTATGAAATGGGTAAAAGGCAAATTATAAATGGGTACATGAATGTCATGGGAAGCACTTCTAACTGGCAATAAGAAGCTAGTTACTAATAAAGATAGATGTGTTCCATTGCTCTCAGATGTAAAAGTAAAAAAAAAAAAATGAAATAAGTTTTTATATAATGAAGGCTGAATAATTTCCTTAGTGGAATAAACAATATTCCACCCATTCAACCATCACTGCTACAACAGATGACAGCTGTGAAATTTCAAGATAAAGAAGCATCTGCCATGTGCATTGTTCCTTTTAAATCAAATGTTTTATGTACTGAAACATGTACTTATCAATCTTTTATAGAAACACTGCAGATTTCTTTGAAATTTATCTTTCCTCAGAGAGTTGGTTTTCTTTAAGACTTTGAGACGGAGAAAGTCTGAAAGATTTAAAAAAAATGGAGAGACTTTCTCATCCTCAAATTTTCTATATTTCAAATTTTTATATTGGCAAAATATAATAACATTTCTTTGGGTCTCTGCTGAGAATAAGAAAACTTGAAGGTTCGTCTGGGATGATAGATAATTAAGGCTGCAAGTGATAAATAATAAAACCTGTATCTTTGGGAGGGAAACGAGGTCAAAAATGTTTGAGGGTCAGCTTACACAGCTAGGGGGACAAAATCAGGATTTGAACCTTTTTTCCCTTCCTTTCCAATAAAGATTTCACACTAGTTACACCACTGTCTCCAAACCAAATTTCCCCCCTTTCACTTTCCATCAAACGAAGATGTTTCATTTCTCTGGTAATATTTTCCCACATCACAGGTTGAAGGAGGGCTGGGAAAGCAAAGGGAAGGGAGGAGGGACTGGAGAATCTGCTGTATGGCATGCAATCTGCCAGACACTTACCAGTTTTGAGAGCCTTCAATTGTCATTGATGGAAGTGGGCACTGAGCTCCCAATTTTAGATGATGATATAGTGTGATAAGGTGTGAGTGAATGAACTGCATCTAATTTCCAAATCTGTGCTTATTTCCACTCATAGTATAGGACGTGTGTAGCAGGAAAGGCTGAGGGCCAGAGATCCATGCATGTACCCTGCATTCTTTTTCCTCTAAAGCTTTTTTTCTGGGAGCTTCTCACCTAGTGTAGCAGCAAAGAAGGAATTGGGACCAGTTACTAAAACAAAAAGCTATTCTACTCCCCGAGTTTATTTCTCTGCTTAAAAAAAGGGGATGGAGTATATCTGCTTCTCACTTTCTTTTCTTCATCCTTTGACTTCCTGCCAAAAATACAAAATACAATGAACATTTAAACTACATGCACAACAGGTATTTTCGGTAATGGACCGGGAGATGATAATACAAATGGTGAAGCTAGATCATTAATTATTTTTTCTCAAAGTTATATCATATAATTTTCCTCCATTATATCCTAACAACTCTTTTTACTCACATCTCTGCTACTCGAAAATGCATTTGGCTTGGAAACAAGTATGAAAAAAAATGATAAACTACAAGTTTTTGAGGCTTTATCAAGGATGATATGCCCCCTGCCAGATATATCACAAAAAGCTTTTATAAAAACTTGCAACCATTTTAAGGATTCTTAGAAGATCTTTTCTACAGAGGTGTTTGAGTGTTGCTGGGTATTACACTAGATATTTTTGGTACATGGTATGTGTAATGCTTTAACACAGCAGTACTTTTAGCACCCTAGCAACATACTACATTAACAGCTTTTTATACTACACTGGAAATATTAGCTGGAAAAGAATACCCAGATGTGTGTGTGAAGTGGCAGTGGGGGACTAGATACATAAAACTAATGCCTTAAATAGAAGGAATGTGAAATACCAAATCACAATTTTATAGATACAAGAACAAATAGGAAGAATTTTAAGTACTTGCTCACCATTAATTACCTCTGAATTGGTTAAATAAGCCCTTAATTATTGCATTGTATCAAACTAAACAATGAGGGTTTTTTCCCCCCACTAATTGATTAGCTCCTATTTATAAAAAGCCAACATGAGCCAAGCAATTGGTACTGCTTTTGGGTTGGGCCCTGAGGAACTTATTGGTGAGTATGGCAGATGTTTCACATTCAGCATTTTCAGTCCAGCAGGGATGAAATGTATGGCAGACAAGCACATATTATAAAATATATTCGTGGTAAAGATTAAAGCCAGGGGTTATCTTGACAAGCCTGTTTGCATTATGACATTTTCTCAACATATTTCCCAAATTGGTAGATTTATATCAAATTAATGAGTTATCAATAGGAAATATAAAAAGACATAATGGAACAGGATGAGATAGAGTTGAGTTTTGATGGGACAATTAGAGTAAGAAAGGCCACTGTTGAGGAGGAAGGTTGGGTGGGATGATGCTGATGCAGCAAGGACCCTGGGTGCTCCCTCCTCAGAAGGGGATTGGGACGCATGATTAAAGGGAATAAAGCATGCCCCAAATATCAATGTTTATGAATATTTCACACATTTGTTTAAAGTTGGATCTGTTTTCTCAATTCTTTTCTTTTTCTCATAAGCTGTAACCTTTGCATGATTACATGAATAAACTTGAAGAAAAGTAAGAAAACAACTGAACCTTTCCTGCAGTAGAAAAGGTAGCTTGGAGTTATAAGCACTTAAAGGAAAATAAATAATATATTTGTTTCATAAATAAGAATTTGCAAACTAAACTAATTAGAGCAAGGAGAAAAAAGCTTTCCTCTTTAATCTGGTTGTCATTAATACTGCAGGAATTATTTTTGCACTCCTGTAGAGCTAATTACAAATCAATTTTATATAATTAGATATTAATACTCTGTTATGTTTTCTAATAACTCCCCATTTAACAGTGTCATAACAGTACAGATTCTTAATCATTTTCATAATAATAAATAATCACAATTTTTATTCTAATAAACATTGGCTACTTGCTCCAAACTAAATATTTCTAGGTTTATTTCAGATTTGATACATCTCGGTATGTTAAAGAGTACTTAAATTAGTTATTAAAATCATTTAACTTAGTTTATTAATGTAAAATCAATGAGACAACATTGCTTTCTTCTCATATAAAGTCAACTAATTTTTGTACTTTCAAATAAAAGCTCGTGTTCACTCTATTGAATTTTATTTCATCTTTCACTTGATTCCATTCTTTTCAGGAATGGATCGTTGTTTGATTTCATTGTAATCTCAAGCTGAAAACAGAAGAAAATGATGTTGGAAGACACCTTTCCTATATCAGCCCACACTAATGAAGATTTTCTTTCAAGACATACAGTTTTATCATAACCAGTTTAAAAACCAAAAGTGCATATACTCCAACAAATATAAAAGGAAGCTGAAATACCTTGAATAGATCCTATTTTAAAGGTGTCTTAAACTTATTAGCTAAATTGTAATGTCAAAAGGCATTGTCTCTTGTTACCACATTCTTTTTAAAAATATTTTGTTCCAAAGTATTTTTACAGTCTAAAATTATGACATATTGGGCCATTATTATTTCAGAGAAACTGCATAAGATTTTGGAAGTTCTTTATTCTGATAAGGACAATACGCTGCAGTTGAAAAGCTTAATAGTGCTCTAAAACACAATACAGAAACAGATTTTTAAGAGTCTGATGAACAAATGTATCAAGTAGCATCTGATAAACATGTACATTATTACGATTTTTTAAAAATGTGTCAAATATAGCATAACATATACCAAGCAACTTACTACTTTCTTTTAGGAAATATGTCAAGCAATGCAAACATTAAAAATGTGTGAAATATTTTGGCTGTGTATCTTTAACATGTCTATTTCATGCAACTATATATACAAAATATCTTTAAGTTCAATGATTTTTCTTTGGCTGAGTTTCATCTTTCAGGGAGAATTTTCATAGAACTATTATACTAAATAGACGCTATACACACAAGTAGTCTTGATAGTGAAATCAGTAATATGTGACTATCTTGAAAGGTGGATATTCAGTACTAAAAGCAGTTCTGGATTGACAAAAATGATATTAAGATAAAAATATTACCCTTGGGAAGGTTTATAAGAAGCATCTCCTGACTCAATAAAACTACACAGACTGCTGCTGTTTTATGTATGTTAGAGAATTTCAGTTGAAATTCAGTTGTCAGTTTAGTTGACAAATTTAACCTGTTTGCTAATTATGCAAAAGCTATAATTAACTTAAATAAAGACTGAAAACTAAGTAAGGTCCATCTTTTGAGGTTCTGGATTTAATTTGCGAGTGCCATAAATAAAAGAAGCAATTGAGAACTGAAATTTAATTTCTAACTTAAACCCTGATTAGAATACTCAAAGCAGGTGAGTAAAGGGCCCTTAAAGATTGGCTAACAGTTGTGAAACAAAGCATTCCATTATTCACAGCAGGTCAAATTCTCTTTAACATCTTGCACACTCCAAGTTAATGTACACTTACATCCCCACTACAGGTCATATTATCCAGTATCTGCTATTTTCGAAAGCTGTTTGGAACTGGCTTCCAAAACAGTAATATATTTAGCTGACACCACAAAGCACAATCTAACCCCATGGCTACAAATGTTGGGTACCAGATGCTCAGAGCATTCAGATCCCCTGAATTCCATTTTTAAAGACCTTCTATGTGGCAATCTTTGTACATTGTCTGATGGGAGCAATAGTCCAAATTAAACACTTAATGAATGGCTTTGTGAAGAGAAAAAGATTTTATGTGTTATACAGGCTATTGACTTTTATAGTCATTTTCAAAAGAATAGATCACATAGACGAAGGTACAAAGGTAAATAACTCTGACGGTGTTACCAATATCTACAAAGTGTTATTAAAGTGCTTGAAAATTAATTATAATAGAATTACCAAAAATAAAACAGCATTTAAACTTTCTGAAATATATAGATATAGATATCCACAAAGTACTATGCTTTAAGAAATGTTAAATAGGTAATAAGAATTATAATAGACTATCCTTGTGCATATTTAATAATAATGTAAATATTTTTTTATCCAAAACCTTTCTGTTGCCCACAGGATAAACTTCACTACCCCCTAGCCTGGAGTTTAAGGTTTTTATAATTGGGTCTCACCCACATCTACCACTACTCATATGTGGTCTGCCATATTCAGAGTTACCCACTAATCTACTTGGTGTCTCTCAAAACATTTTACACATTGTAAACTCATACTTTTACTCATGTTGTTCCCTCTACATCTGTTTAAATCCCACATCCCATAAAACTACTGGCCAAATAATTCTAATTTTACTGTTAAAATATTTCCTTTATTGACCACAGTGAAAATAATCTTTTCACTAAATTCACTGTTTTTGATAAGCACCTACTTCATGCCAGACCACATCTGCAGGCCAAATCATCGCTGGTGGTGCCAAGTACAGTGATTCTCTATGGTCTGGAGTTGGCAGTGGTGGTGATGGTGATTTCAGAAGACATCATTTACAGATAGAATTTATCAATTCTATCGTATACATTCCGACACATACTTCTACTCCTTGCATTAATCATGGTCTCCTAACACAGCCTAAGACACTAGCCAAGTCTGAGATGGTTATTGATCACTCATCTCCATTTATGTTCATACATAAGATAGCATAAGAACAAGAAAAACAACAAAATAATGAAAATGAAATTAGTGCAATCCTCCTAAAATCAAATATTAACCTACTCAAACACCCAGGAAGAAGTTAAAATTTCTAAAACATATGGTACAACTAGAGACATACAAACCTCTCTTATTTCAAAGCTTAGAGTATTTTTGCAGAAAAAATAAAAATGAACTTTTCTCTAAATAATGTATGCTAAAATATGTATTTTTTGACATTAAATTTCAGAGCTTAGGAAAGAATTGTCTTGATTTGCATAATATCCTTGTGTTGCTATTCAACTTCAAACATTGGGAGGAAAAGAGGCAGAAATTAATATGTTTTTAACACAGATTAAAATGTACATGTCAAAAAGAGGTCCATGGAAATAGGTTTTTTCATTGATAATCAATAGTTTCAACATTGATATTAGTAATATTTTTTTTTTTAATGAAGGAAATGTAATATCAGCATTTGACCTTTGGGACTCTGAATTCATTTATTGCTTTTCTTCCAATTTTTTTCTTAGATGGGAAAAGTTATTTAAATTATGTAGAGAAATAGGCTTATGTCTCACAAGTCTTAAGTGAAACATGCCCCAAAGCCTTATTATTTTTTTTAATTCAAGGAAAATCACCATTAACCATGATCAATACCATTATTTTTTAGAATTTATTTATAATATTTGCCTGGACAAACTATGTTCCAACATCAATAGATTTATGTTAAATATATTGGTATGTAAACAGTATTTGGCATTCAAATTCTTAAAATAATTTGTATGCTTCAGTAATTCAGACAGACCATATACACATATAGTTTAGTCAATGTGTTATGTAAACATTAAACGCACTCATCATTCTGGTTATCTGGGGAAAACTATTACCTGTGAGAATAAAGTCATTCTACCCTAAAAATCTCCTGCTCACATTGTAAAGTTGCACCTTTAAGCAGTGGATAGAAGAGGATGAATAAGTCCTCACCAGTTCCTGTTTTCCAATATGTTCTCCATTTTAAAAGTTAAGTTTCTTTGAGTATTCTGTGTTTTTGTACTTTTTTATTGCTTGAGGATGTCATAACATATGAATAGATTTTTGAGTCAAAAAAATTGTTTTTATGCAGGCCATGGGTTAGGATTTTTCAATTAACTTTACACTTTAGTTCAATAGACTTCAAACTTCAGTGGGCACAAGACTCATCTTTGGCGCTCATAAGAAATACAGATGCTTTAGCCCCATTCCGAGGGAATCTGATTTCATAGACGTGAAGTTGTGTGCAGAAAGCTCTGCTTTTACCAAGCGGACAGTTACTCTTTTGCAAGGACTCCCCTGATCACACTTGGAAAATTCTGTTTAGCTAATTTGCTGATGATAGCTGCCTATGCAAAAACCTTTTTTATTCATTAAGCATTCATTATTTCTTCTTCTCTTCCTTGGCCATTCCTTCTGCCCTTCTTCCTCATTTTTCTTGACAATATCTATCACCAAAATTAGACAAAATGTACTTCATATGAGTTATCCTTATAGTATCTCCTGTTGATTCATTCTAAGAGATATTATAAAATAGCAATTAATTTATCAAAAGTCTGCCATGATATTTTCATTTTATCCATTCATATACTAGTCACATTGCCAAAAACATAGCTCAGAGGGAAAAATATACAATCTGCATAATACTGAAAATAGATTAGATGTAAAGGAGTCTAAAGTGTAGTAAATATAGAGTTAGGGGTAACATAAGATAGGCCCTGAAAAGTGTGCTTTTTTCTTCTAAAGTGTAAAGGTAAACAAGCTTGTGGGACTGAACACTGCTGCAATGATATTATCTTGAAATAGAAGCCAAATCTCTAGTTTGTATCCAGCTGACAAGGTGATGGATGATATAACCAAAACAAGCACTTCTCTCTTTAACTGTCCTTTTGACACCACTAAATGCCAGGTCAGAATCTTCCATACTGGAATCCAGAGAGGGTGATTTAATTTGGCTTTATATTTCCAGAGATAAAAAGGAAATTAGATCCATCTGACACGAAATATTCTCATTGAATCAATTTTTGAGCTTACTTAAAGAAACAACAAAGTTATTGTGGCCAGGTATTAAAGTCAAGAGAGGCAAAGGCAATTTGCAAACTTATAATTGTTTTCATAACTTCCAGTCATGAAGTTCTTGAACTTAATTTTAATCAATACAGCTGTTCTCAGTGGTTCCTCTTACAGAGTGGCATAATGTCTCTTAGAACAAAACTGTTTTTTTCAAATGTTTCATAGCTTTCTGGCCTCTGACTTAATGAAAAATTCTTACTCTAAAAGAAATCTGTCTATAAGCTATTGATCATTTTGTGCTACCACCCATATATCTTTACCAGACTATCTCTGTTTTCATTTTGAAATTTATGGCCAAGTGGTAACCAGAAAATATTTCACAAATCGCTATCATATAAAGCAATATTTATTTCAATGAGATGTAAAAAGAATAAATTCAATTCAATAAAAATTACCTATAAATTAGGTTATATTTTATTTGAGATATTTTGATTCAGTAATGCATGGCCTAAGAATCAAAGTCATACAAATGTATATACCTTTAGCACAATTTTAGAAACTTATTCTAAGTAACTAACAAACTAATGATAAAATTACAGTTAGTAAAATATATTCTAAAAGTACAATAATAGGGGATGACTTTAAAACTATGATATATTCCCAAAAGAATATACTATGAGATAACTCTTATTTATAGATAAGAAGGTAGGCCACAGTATGCTATTAGTAAAATTTCTGATTAAAATTTGCACATTATTATGTATTATATGATCACTTTAAAATATATACTTTATATATATACACATATTTATATAGAAAGAAAAATATTTTTTTCATTCTTCTTTTTTATTAAATTTAGATCCTTTACATTATTGTGTATTCCCCTGTAGGTTTCTCACCACCAATTTACCTGTGATCCATCACCATAGTCCCTTGTGCTCTTTTCTCCCCTATTTTGGTCTCTATTCCTCCCCTTCCCCTGTAAAATGATAGCTTTGTGTTTAAAATATACAATATGTATTAAATTAATAGTAATTGTCTCTGGAAAGTAAAATTGTAAGTTTTTATTATTGCTGATTTATCTCTACAATAAACTTGAGTATTTTTAAAGTGAATAATAATGACAGTATTATGTAAATATTAGAGTATCAAATCTCTAGATTATTATGCAACCATTAAAGTAATAATTTAAATGATTTTAACAACATGACCACTTATGTTTGGCAATATGTGAATATACAGAATACAAAACTGTATATATGTTAACATTCCAACTTAGTGTTACAAAAGTGGGATATAGAAATGAATGCTGGTGATTTACTAAGCTCTAGACTAAAGGGTTTTCCGTTTATTGAGGTAACACTGACTTACATTGCATATGAGTTAGGGGAATAGGTTCACACCTCCTCAGATATATGCTGCTACACCATACCTACCACCAAAGCACCCATACTCCACCTTTCCACAGGGCTCCCTCACCAATAAAGGTTTTTAAAAAAATTGCTGTTAATACTGTCGTAAAGTTGTTTGGAAAAAAAAAAAAAGTTTAAACCTTAGATGTGTACATCCATAGAAATAACGTAAAAATGTGAAAAACTATCCCAGAGTTCACACTCACAGTATTTATTTATTTATGAAGATCTGGTGAACGGGTAAGCTCCTTACTGTTTACAAAAAAAAGAGTGTAGGCTATAACTATATGAGTCAGGGTGTTCAGATTAAAAACTAACACTATATTCATATGGATATTTTATTTATATTATGCTTGTTTATATTATGCTTAAAGGCAATGCATGAGGTCTGCAAATTGAAAAGGACAAAGGCAAATCTCAGGGAGTTATAAAATAATCCATCTTAATTTTAATGCTTTAATTCTATCAAATCATAAACACTAATTTTGCAAATACTACCATAATCCTAGCACAACACAGAAAATATAATGAATTTAAATGTGGAATATAATTATGATGGCCATTATTCATTAATTTACAAACATTTATAATATATAGTCTCTGTACTAGGTTCCAGCATGTAAGTCTATGCAGTCGCATAAGATGTGGTCCTTGCTGATTGAAAGGTCTGATGTGCTTGGCGAAAGCAGGCATTAAACACCTTTCTCATAGTTCAGTGGCTATAGATAATCAGAACTTTTCTCTCTGGTTTCAAGATCTTCAGTCAATAAGAATGACACAATATCTTTTGAGGGATGGTGGTTCTTTCATAAGTCAAAACAAATAGGATGGAATTTGCCCCATATTGTCCTCTCTTAACCATTTAATAACTTTCACTAGCATGGTGAATGTTATTAAATGGTTAAGAGAGGACAATATGGGGCAAATTCCATCCTATTTGTTTTCGAATGGTTTCACTTATAACAGGACTATAGGGAGGCCGGGTGGGAGAGAGACAATCAGTGGGGGGAGGAGGGAGCCGGAGGGAGGGAAGGGAAAGGGCACAAAATGGAATAGAAAAGAACACAAGGGACCATGGAGATGGATCACGGGTGAATTGGTGGTGGGCTACCCAAGGGGAATACAAAATGTAAAAGACATAAATAACAATAAAAACATAAAAAAATAAATAAATAAATAAATAAAAAATAACATTCACTAGCAGAATGGAGTTCGATACAGTAGGTAAAGTAAAAGCAAACTAAGAAATGAGTGATCAAAATAAAGGACTTATACAATGTTCACACTATTTTTAGAATGTGCATGCAGAATACACATTCATTTTAAGATGGCATTTTTTCAGAGCCATGGTCCACATAATTAACAGTGAGAAATTAAAAAAAAAGTCAGAGATGAGAAATCATGAAAGACAGAGATACAATTAGCATTAATATAATTTGAGCTATATGATATATAAATATTGAGAAACTATACTTTTAAATATTGACCTAAAATATTTCACTTCATTTTCCCCTAATTACTGCAAATTCGCCATTGAAATTGTAGAAAAGTGTTTCTATTCAATAACAGTGTGTCTACTATTTGACAAATGTCTTTAATAGAAATTAATAATATGTGATATGAAGGAATATTACAGAATTCCCCTTACCAAAGATCTTTGATGGAGTCACATGATGATCAAATAAATCAATACTTAGTGATACTGTGTAAGTACTGTATGAATGTAAGGACTAATAGGCACCTCAACCTATTTGTGGAAATAGTATAATGGAAAAAAGTGAACATTTTAACAATACTTTTATTGTATGACGTGTACTGTTACTGCAATGTACATATAAAGGTGCTAAGGCAACACAGATGCAGTTGCTAATTTTTCATGTAATAATCATCGAAAGCAGGTGGCAAGTAGGGGTGACATTTGGGAGATAAACTGCAAGATAAGCATGACTTTCTCAAGTTGAAAAGTGTGAAAGCGCTTTCTAGACAGAGAATAACAGCATGATCCAAGACCTAAAGGTATAAATGTGCATGATATTTTGAAAGCCTACTGGTGTGGCTACTAAAAATGTGTGGAAATTAGATTGTATTAGGACTGTGAAAGGGGCCTCCCCAGTGGCGCAGTGGTTAGGCGCTGCGCTGTGGAGCTGTAGGCAGCAGCGACATGAGTTCAATACCCTGCCGGGAGATTCCCGCATGGTGTGGCAGACCTCTCCTGCCTCAGCCGCTGCTCCCCTCAGTAGTGTGTTTCCATCGATCTGCCTGTTCTGCTCCCTACTCTGTCTCTGATGAGCCCTCTCGCCACCACCCCCCCCGCCTCTGGTCTGTACCCCAGCTTGTATGCATAAATAAATCTTTAGAAAAAAGAAGACTGTGAAAGGTTATAAAGTATATGTAATGAGAAACCACTGATGAAATTTCAAAAAGAGTATGAATTATCAGACCTGCTGTCCAAAAAGATCTTGAGTTTCTACCAGAAAAGAAATATGTCTGAAAAGCAGGAGAGGATACTGGAAGATCCAGATACTTGAAACCAAAGTGGGTAGTATGTTATGAATAAACAAGTATTCAGTGATATTAGATGCTCGCAAAATATGAAAAGAATGAGAATGAAGATGAAAAAATCATTGATTTGGATTTCATAACCATTCCACTATTGCTATCAAAGTTAACACCTGAGCCCGTGGAATTGAAAAATGAACAGAAGTGAAGCAAGGTCATGGGTATCAACTAACATTTACACAGATTTGCTCATCAATCAAAAAAGCAAGCAATGAGCAGTGTGATAGTAGTTTGAGCACCAGAGATAATGGAAAACACTGTTGTTTAAGGTGAACAACTGAAGGAAACAGTAAAAAAAAAAAAAAAAGAAAATATGAAAGGTAGGTGAGAGAGATTGTAAATCCCAGATGGGGAAAGGAATGCAACTGAGCTAACAGGTTGAAAATTTGAAAGGTGAATTACTTCTGTTTTGTGGGAGAGAGGGAAACTGGAGGGAGACATGCAAATATTTGAAGGTTGAGGGATATAATTTAGTAGAGTTCACAGCTAAAAACTGGTTTCTCAGCAAGTCACTTAGGTAAGTGGTGACCGCAGTAGAGAGTAGAAAATGTAGTGAGATTTGAACAGGCCACTTTAGACAGGAAAACAAGCAGCGGAGCAGCCTGGAAGGTCTGTGAATATAGAGACTGTGCATTGCAATGCAGCCATTAAGTTGTTACTGGTTTTTAAAATAAGTTGATATTTGATGTGGATCTTTGAAGAAATCAGAGGCTTTCAACCAATAAAGTATTGGAAGGCCATTCCAGCAATAGAGATGAACATAAAGGAAGACCTGGAAGTGAGAAAATGTGATGGGTGGAAGCAAAAGAATTTGGGGGCAGCAGTTCAATAAAAATATATATAGTTGAATATTTACAGGGGGAAAATAGTTATGACAAGAGAAAACAATGAAGAAAGGGGCTAGTGATAACAGTGAAAAGATGAGTTGAAATAGATGGAGAAGAACTTGATTACTATACAAAGAAGTTTTAAATTCATTCTGTGGAAATAAGAGAACTATTTTTTAAGAAGGGGAATGGATTAATCAGAGGGATCTATCTATCCACTTATTTCTGATTAGTGCTAATATTGTTTTACAACATGTTTGTGTTTTAGAGGTATATGAATACTGTGTATTGCTACTGCACACTGCGCCCACCACCAAAACACCCATAATCCACCACCACAGTCCTTTCTGCTCTTTCCCCATTTTGTTCTCATCCCTCTTCTCTCTCCACCTCTGGTCACCTCAGTTCTATAGTCAGCGTTCTCAGAGTTCTTAGTTTGGCTTTATCTAACCTTTTGTTTGGTTTCGTTATATTCTGCAAGTAAGTAAATGAGGATTTTAAAAAGGTTACTCTGATAGGAATAGGGAACCCAGACTGGATTGGTAGAGATTGTATTTATCTAGAGATTGTATTATATCTAAAATATAATTACCAGCCACTTAATAAAAATATGATCTAAAAACTCTAATATACTTTTAGCTACACAAGGACATTGACTTAACTTTTTAATTCAATGATTAAATTGATTAGATTTCCATTTCAACTGACTAGTTATTTCTGTAAACACACATCACAATGAATATTTAATTTATGATATTCATCTAAGAGCCATGAACATTCAGAAATTAAATATTAAGATTTTATATTCCTTGTCAACATTTACTGAGTCCTCCATCCTCTAAGCAGATGGAGTCAAAACTATTTCTTCTGATTACAAGTGAATATAATTTGAGGCTTAATTCCAAAAAGAAATTAACCAAGCATTGTACTTTTCTTTCTGCATCCATAATATGACAGGATCTATGTATTATCTTGCTTGCTACCCATCTCAAATAGTGCTCTTCTTTTTAAGAGTACAGTGAAATTAACCCACCTACTGAATGGAAGGAATTAGACTGTATTCAAAATTCAGTCACTGTGGGGTGTGTCTGTGTGTGTGTGTGTCATTTTATTTTACTGGAAAGGGAAATAGCCTGAAATTTGGAAACTTGGGTACATATATGCATTTTACTAAATTGAGCTTCATGCCCTTAGATATAACAATTTACTGAATTTCAATTTCTTTCAAGTGAAAAATAACAGCTTATTTCTTCTCCTTGCTCAAGGTCCAAAGATATTCTATTTTTTTTTTTTTTTGCTCTGCTTCATTATTTTTATTTTGTTGTTGTTAAAGATTTATTTATCTATGCATACAAGAACTTGGCTGTAGGCTAGAGGGGAGGGGTGGTGAAAGGATTCACCAGAGACAGTAGGGAGCAGAACGGGTGGGTCTACTGAAATACACTGCTGAGGGGAGCAGCAGGCAAGACAGGTAAGGTCTGCTGCACCATGTGGGTTAGCTTCCTGGCTGGGGATTGAACTCATGCTGCAGTGGCTGCTGCTAACTTCACAGTGCTGAGACTTAAACCCTTGTGCCACCAGGCCCTGTTTATTTCATTTTTGAGTGCTTTCTGTCTCTCACAAATTTCATAATCTTTGTGGGAAAGAGTGAAGTTTAATTTTAGTCTGTGTTCATGGCATAATTCAGACACATCTGGACATGTTTTCATGCTAGGAGGAGAGAGAGGAAAAGGCAGACATGCATTCCAAGTGAGTTTTCTTCTATGGCTTAAGAAGGAAAAGGTCAGCATTGCTCTTGGTGCATGAGCATGGGGGTTAAGACGTGTTTAAGAAATGAAAAATGGAAAGGACAGGACAGAGACTGTTTTCCTGCTGAGTTTGAAGTCTCAGTGGCTGGCATCCCAAACTGAAGCAGAATAATGCCTCTAGCCTCTAATAAAGCATGACACTGAGCAGGGGAGTAGAATGCTTCTGTTATGAACATTCAACGGACCCATATTCTGTAATAGCACAAGGCAGAGGGGGGAAAAACCTAAATCTTTCCATTATACACATGGGCAATAAGCAAGTAAAATAGCGAAATTCATATTATGCATATTAATTAAAGCCTATACACATAATCCAATGAAGCTGGATACAACTGAAACTAAATTTGGTCGTGAGATCAACAGCAGCACAGAATCCCTTTCACTTCAGTCACAGAAGAAAGTTTTCATTTTAAACAATTTATAAAGTATAATCAGGTCTGCTTAGTCAAAGGCACGTTTAATTCTAAAGTTGGGCTGTTTGTTCTTTCTTCTGCCCCTTCCCCGATTGCAGGCACAACTCTGTGCTCCTATGACAATTGTTAACTGCATATTAAGTAAAGAAGTTCTTTTTGTACAATAATTTTATAAACACTGGTCTAAATTCCTATTTTTTAATAGTTCATTGAAATGCAGAATCTATTAATTCTTAAAACTGTAGTAACTCAAAAGTTTAACTTATCTGACTTGTCGGTAGCAATTGACAATGGATCCATTCCCTCTTTCTAGTTATATTTTATCAATGAAATTCACAGACAAAATTTCCCCAAATCTTTCCCTGTTTCTTCTGATCTCCTTTGCTAGCACACTCCTTATCCTGTCCCTGCTGAATGGCTCTGGGCTCAATGCCTCTCTCTGCCCCTCTTCCATATGTGGCTCTTCTCTAGTCTAGGTGATCCCATTCACATATATGCTATTGATTTCCAAGTTTAGATGTCCAAACTGAACTTTTTCATAACTCCAGAGGAAGATAATCAGGGCCCCAACATCACCTCAAGGATATCCAAAAGGCATAATAATCTTATTATATCCAAAAATGATATTTTCCTCCTTCATATTCTCCTCCAAACTTTGATTCTATGACATATTAATGGCCCACACCAAAAATCTAGTATTTTTTCCTCATATTGAAATTAACTTCTTTATATACCCATATATCAAAATACATGCTAAATATAAACACTTCTCAATTCCTCACCATCTACCTAGTCCAAGATACCATGATGTCCCTCTTTTGCTTTTTTATGTTTTATTTATATCGTTTACATTATTTTGTATCCCCCATAGGTTTCCCACCACCAAATCACCCGTGAACCATCACCATAGTCCCTTGGGCTCTTTTCCTTCCCCTCCCCTGTAGAATGTCTCTTACTTATGGTTGCCTGATAGTTTTTGTTTTTGTTTTTGTTTTGTGTGTTATTTTCTCCTCCTGATCTCTTATTTGGCTCCTCTATAGTCCTCTTAAACTGTCGAAGCAGCATCATAACAAGTCTCTCTGCATCTGTGCTTACCTCTTAGGACTCTCTAATCCCAACATTTTGTGTGATCTTTTAATGACATAGGTCAGATCTTGTTGCTCTGATAGCCAAAACTCTCTACGATTTCCATTCCAAATAGTATAAAATCCAAATTCTTCTCTTTTTGCAAAGTCTCTGCCTATGTTTCTAAAATCCATTTTCTATCCCATCCATTACTTTGGATTTCTCCACTCCATGCCAAAATTATTGCCATTTCACAGTGTTTGTAGTTACTGTTATCTCTGTTTAAAACTTCTTCCATATATACATGTGGGTGTCTGTTTCATTCATTTCTCCCATATTACCTACTCAGAGAGACTGTTTTGTAGCCATCATATATAATAACATTCTGATTTGATAGCCTCACTCTACTTGCTTATCTACTTTAGCTCGCTCTACAGCACTTACCACCAACTGAAGTCACATATTCTTTTTCTGAATTATTTTTTTTCTCTATAGGAAAAAAACCTACCCAAGAACAAGAAATGTATCTGCTTTATTTTTTTTTATAGCTAGTATTTGGAGCACTGTTAGCATATAGTATGTGCTTATCAATATTTGTTAAATTGTTGAATGACTACTCCTCTTCCCTCCAAAAAAAAAAAAAAAACAAAAAAACAACTCCTTGTTGTTTATTACCTGCCTTGGAAGGTAGAAACATTTATTCTTTCCCCAAGGCCTGAAGCCTGGGAGTGATCCTGAGCTCTGGCATACTCACTGGTTAAATCCAATGAGCTTCTATTCTAGGGATCCTCCCTCTGCATAACTTCCTTCTCCATTCTCTATGGCACCGCTTTAGTTTGTTGGTTATGACCTTGCAAGTGTATGTGTATTTTTGTTTCAATATTTTATTATGTTTTTTTTTTTTTTTGGTACTGAAAGCAGATTTTTATAACAAATTTTTGTATTATTCCTCACTAGTCTGTCTTACCTAAATTTGTATTCCCTCTACCCACCAATATATTCTTTAAATGGAAAAAGTATTCTTTCTATTATATAATTCTGTTCAATTATCTTTGTTGCTTACAACCTCTTTTCTAAAAGCACAGAGTGCGGAATCTGATTGATTGGTATCTCAAGGTTTTTTACCCACAACCTTGCCAGTGCTTTCAACCTTAGCTCTTCCCATTGTTCTTTTATACTTGAAGTTTCTGTAATGCTGAAGGGTTTAATATTCCTGAACAACACATGGGGATTCTTTGCACATTTCCTTCTTTCTATTGTGAATAAACTGTCTCCACTAACTTGCCCCTCCTAGAAAACTCCTTTGCACACAGTTTTTAAAATGTAATTTTGTGTCTCCTTTCTCCAGGAAACTTTTCTGTACTCTCCAGACTGAGTCACTCTATCTCTTCAGTATCATTTATGTATTTTAAATGTGCTTCTACTGCTATACTCTGCACTCAGTGTTCCAATTCATTAACTAAAATGTTTGTCTCTCTTAAGAAGCTGAGAACCTTTTAAGGGTGTGGGCAACATCTTATTCACCTTATAGATCACCAGATGAAGATCTAGAAGAGAGACTTGAAACACAGAAGACTCGTGAATACATGAATACTTGACGGATTGAATTAAAGTATGCTGCTATAATCATGTGACATGTATAGGTTCATTGTTTCTCAATACACCATTCATTTTCATGACTTTATTTTAAATTTTATTTTAAATTTCCATCTCTTGCCTTGCAAAATAGGTCTGTCACTGAGGAGGGGATAAGAGGGAAATGTTCTTTAATTTTCCAATGTATCTTGTAGAAAATTGCTTCAAACTAGAAATCAAAACAACGGGAATGTCACAATGAGAAAGAACCAGTAGGAGGAAGGAAAGTAAGTTAAGAATAGAAAAGTCATTAGTGACTGGTTAGAACCAGTTCAAACTGCAATACCGTTCAATGGTTTACTAATACAATGGATACTGTTAAATGATTTTAAAGTCCTTGTTTAATGACAACTCACCAACAGAGACAAAAGGAAACATCATTAAAGAAAAACCCCAACATCTACAAGTGAAATAAGCTAGATAGGGCTTGACATAAGGAACAGTGGACATTCTAGCCATCAAAGGCACCCTCTTCAATGTCTTAGGAAATCAAATGTTTCTCATGATACTGGAAATATTTTTCAAATACCATTTATCACATCTTGTGAGACTTTTTCTCTTGATTTTGCGAGAGGGGATATATAGCCCAGATACAAGTCTTAAAGTCAATGTTTTATGCTCCTATTCTGTCAGCTCCCTCCCTCCCCACAGAGGACACCTATAAATAGGCACCTAAGAAATTTCACCCTATGGTCTGGCAAACCCATTCTGTTTTATTTCATTTCCAGAGAGAATTGTACCCAGGTTGTTATGAATGGGCAAAGATATTCCCTGCACTGATTGTATCAGAAGTTATAGAAGCAAACATTTCATTTCACAGTTCTCTGAATTTGGGTCATAATAGTAGGATTGTCACCAAGACAACAGAGACCTATCTAGTGAACCTCAAAGATAGGGAAAACATATTCCCAGAAGATCAGCACTCAGAATGTGCTTAAATGAAGCTTTCAGATAAAATAGGAAATACTCAGAAATCACTTGGAAAGACTGGTGGCAGAATGACTACAGATACTCTGTCATAAAATATTAAATACCTCCAAAGAATGGCAAACAGCATAAGAATACTTGCCACCCTAGAATATTAGAAAAAAATGGAGCAGAAGAGGGTTTAGATTTGTAATATGAGAATATAATACAGCCAAATGAATTGGAAGAAATTTCCATCTAGGTAGATTCCAGTAAATATAGTACAAAGAAGTCTATTCTGATAAAGTGGTAAAATACAGAATGACATATTTTAGCCTAATATGGAATTCTACTTAGATACCGAGTGGTTTTAAGAATGTATTATTTATATGTACATATTTTTTCCATTTAATCCACCACAATACCATGAAAGATAATCATTATTATTAAAGTAAGGTGTGATGAGATTCAAAGGGTTTATGCAACATGACCAAGTAGCAGAGAAAGCTTTGAACACAAATCTACCTGGCTTAAGCCTTCTTTATTCTCCTTTCACATCAGTGCTTCTTAAGCACAGGCTTATGCCTGACTTGGCGGCAAAAACAGAAGAAGCTCATGAGGATGGAAACTGAAATTCTGAGCCCATGATTTTATGACTTTACATAAGCTATTAACACATATTACATATAAAGTCTGCAAGTCAATTGAGTTCATGGACAGGTTTAAAAAGAAAGAACGAAAAAGAATAATGTTGTTCTAGGAAATTCAGTGTTTGGAACATGTTGGAAGTGTGAAAGGTAAAAACTTTGACCTCAAAATCCTTTGCATTTTAATTCAAGGTATTCATGGACACCTTCTAGCTTACTCATTAATATCTCCTGTTTACTTACTACTTAGCTTAACCTTTATACAAGGACTAATGACAATTTTAGCTTTTAGATTCCCCATAAATATTCAATCTTTAAAAATTAAAACTTGACTGAGGAAAAATTTGATGTTTTGGTTTGAAGAAAACATTGATTTGACCTCTAGCTAGCTAAAAGCACCTTAAAATTTGCATCTGTATCATTGCATCCTTACATTTGATTGTTTTACAAAATTTATAATTACTCCTGTGTTTTTCAGAGCATCCTCTAGCTTCTTTATATATATATATATATATATATATATATATATATATATATATATATATATATATATATATATATATATTGTTATTTATGTCTTTTATATTTTGTATTCCCCTTGGGTAGCCCACCACCAATTCACCCGTGATCCATCTCCATGGTCCCTTGTGTTCTTTTCTATTCCATTCTGTGCCCTTTTCCTTCCCTCTCCCCAACTCCCCCCCACCCCTGCTGATTGTCTCTCTCCTATTTGGTTTCTTTATAGTCCTGTTATAAGTGAAACCATTCGATATTTTTCTAAGAAGATATGGTACATATACACAATGGAATACTATTCAGCATTCAAAGAAGATAAACACATGTGATTTGCAGAGACATGGATGGAATTAGAGGGGATCATACTCAGTGAAAGAATCCTCTAGCTTCTTAAGGATCTTATCTATCCTTTTTTTTTAAGATTTATTTATCGATGCATACAAGCTGGGGTACAGACCAGAGGCGTGGGGCTGTGAGAGGGTTCACCAGAGACAAGAGTGGGGAGCAGAACAGGCAGATCGATGGAAACACACTACTGAGGGGAGCAATGGGCAAGGCAGGAGAGGTCTGTCGTGCTATTGGGAATTTCCCAGGCTGGGCAAAACTTGCAGGGATAGCTCCACAGTGTGCACCTAACTGCTGCGTCACCGGGGGAGGCCCATATGTATCCTTATTTTATTTTATTTTTTATTTTTTTTTAAAGATTTTTTATTTTTTATTTATACATACAAGCTGGGGTACAGGCCAGAGGTGTGGGGCGGCGAGAGTGTTCATCAGAGACAGAGCGGGTAGCAGAACAGGCAGATCAGAAATACACTGCTGAGGGGAGCAGCGGGCGAGGCAGGAGAGGTCTGCCGCACCATGTGGGATTCTCCCCAGCCGGGCATCGAACTCGCGTCGCCGCTGCCGACAGCTCCACAGCGCAGCACTTAACCGCTGCGCCACCGGGGAGGCCCGTGTATCCTTATTTTAAAAGAAAATATCTCACTTGCCTTGGACTTCTGTGTCTTTCTATGCTATATATTTTACTTTGAGATATAGCTTTTCCGTTGAATAATTTCACTAACAGAAATTTATCAAAGATAACTTTCACTTCCTATTTTTATCTGCTTTCTTTTGAAATGCTATTGACTTTGACAAAACTTAAAAAGTTACTGTTAAAGTAATGAGTTTCCAAAGGCATATGCATGAAAAACCAGATAACAGCTAAAATCACTGAGCACACCTGACTACTTAAGGGGTTTAGTTTTCTAAGTACTAAACGGGTGTCCAGTTTCACTGTCACAGAAATGTTAATAAAAAGCTTTGTCACTTGGTTCCACCAACATGCCTATGAATTTAGTCAATATTTTATATGACCTCAAAATTGGCAAAAATAATTATGGTTAAGAATAATACAGTTTATTAATCTTTTCATAGAAATTTCCCAGGGAATTAACCAAGGACATTTTGCATGATCCATGTAAATGTTGGAAGAAATATAATATTGAACCATCTGAAGACCCTGATAGTGTTTGGTATTAAAACATTTAAATTATCTGAGCATAGTTAACAGTCACATACAGGACAAGATCAAGCTGGATTTAAGTGACAGAACTGCAATACCTTAGTGATCCTTTCTGCACACAGACCCTGCAGAGAGTATTAATGGTCAGGGAAGAGTTTCCAATCCCTGTGTCAGCCTCTTACTGAATTGTATTCTTAATATGCATACTGTTCATCTCTGTGGCTCTCACCACCTTCTGAACTACAAAGGAAACAAAGCCACTAAAAGAGACCACCAGATTTCAGATGTGTTAATTGCCACATCCTGGGTAAATTACTTAATTTCTTGAGGTATCACCTTGTATACAAAATGGAAATAATAGTAGTACTTACTTTATAGGGCTGCTGTGAATATTAACCAGATGAGCATATAAAGTGGTGCAGGATATGAGTTCAATATGCTGCATTATTACCACAACATAAATTTCTTCCCCAGGTTGCATCTCATGTTGCCAAAGGAGTAAAACAAATTAACCTGCATTTCAAACTGATTCCACGGTTTTAACAATTATTATATTTATTGATCTATATTTATAGATTAGAAGAAATACACACATGCACAAACATTAAGGTCAGTTAGCATCACATGGCTCTCTCTTAAGGGATTATATTTTGATTCACAGATTTGCTCTGGCTATAGCTTGAATCATTTCCAAATTTAAAGGACATAAAATTTGCTAATATACATTAGCAATTTATCTGTCTAGAAGCCCCAATGTTGGTTTGCTTATATTGTACAAAGCAAGAAGCAGGATATTTGAGCTGAAATACTGCTTTTCACATATAAGTCCCAAACTACACAGGCAATTTTTAACACTTAGAGTTCTAATGAGACAGTTTTACATGCATCTTTAGAAAGCAGGGGTGGAAAGCTCACTCTATCGTGGATGCAAGAGCAGTAAATAACACACCAACTGTGTGTAGTTTCCAGAGTTTAAAATATGGAGGATACACCAATGATGAATAAGATTACAATGAATATAAATTAATTTACAAATAGTGTGATAATTTTATCTAATTAAAATTTCAAAAGACAGAGCATAACCTTGAAGAAATTATGAATGTCCTAAAAACAAATTTATACATAAAACTAAGAAAGTAATTCACATTGGGCCATATAGTTAAAGGAATGCTCTATAGATATAAGTGATATATACATATATATATATATATATATATATACACACACATATATAAAATATACACACACATACACAAAGAATTCAAAAGATATAGAAATATTATACCTGGCAAAACATTGAGTAAATAGACAAGATGTATCACCTGTGACTTACTGGACTTGTAAGTGAATAATCAGTGGATTTTAAGGATCAAAATCCTGCTATAAACGCACCAGGGTGGAGTGACTGCAACAGTATGATCCCGTGTTTCACAGGCACCCTGGAAAACCTACTGTGTAGGTTGTTGCTCCTTAGGCTTGATGAAGTAAGGGGGAAACAAACAAGTGAAAAAAAATGCAGCTATCTGAAATGATCTAAAATGTGCTTCCTGGAGATAAACATTTGCATTTGGTCAAGGGCTCCTTTGCTGGGTCTTTTCAGTCATGCAGGTAATACACATTGCCCATGGGTGAGGCCACACATTTGCTCAAGTATCTGTGCAAGCAAGTCTTTCTGCAGTGCTAATAGTCTACTTATCAATGTAAAGAGCATTCCATGCACCAATTTGTACTGAAATATTACAGTCCAGAAAGGTGCTTTGGGAGACCCTGGATCTAAAAGGAGGGAAAGGATGAAAGTACACTGGGAGCAGAGGTAAGCATGGCCTAAGGGCAGCGTTTAGGAGATGCCAATAATGGGTGTATCAGGTGAGATTTTTTTTTTCCGTTTACTTTACTCCTCTCCACACTGAGGGTCTTGCTGTTTACATAGAACATTTGGCAATCCAGCCTGTCCTCCAAATGACAGGAGAGGCATAAAAGTAGAGCAAGGAGCAAGGAGTACTTTAACTATGATGCATTTGGGCTATTGCAGGGGGTGGTGTGGGAGTATGGGCGGGGTGTTTACCATTGCTGAAAAATAAGCATCATCAGAGTGTCCTTGTCTCTGCCCAAAACAAGATATATTTACAGTACAGATTCCAAATAGTAAACTGTTTCTGCCAAAAGGGATTTTAAGCAGCAGGGTTCTTGACAGTGAGAGGAAATGTTGATTGTGCAGCGCCAGTAAAGCTGCCAAGACGGCACAGATACAGATGTGAACAAATTCAGGTCGGAGAGATGGAGGGCTTCGTAACTCCGGGGAAACTGGCGCTTTGCAGAGCACAGAGAAAGAAAAGCAAAGCCTCCTCACAATTCTACCACTTAAACAAGAGAGTGAGCATCTGCTGTAACTTCTCACTTAGGACCCTGCATCAAGCCCTGGCATTCTGGCTCACAGGACAGGGCGGTGCTGGCTGCGACCACAGGTCTTCAATCAGCCAGAGGCGCCGCTCCTGCTCACAGTTCCTCTGTGAAGAACACACAGTCACAACGAATAAACTGAATTCAGGCATCATGGCCGAGTGTAACTAAGTCACTCGCTGTCACAAATACACTTCCCTTTACACTTTTTTGAATGGAATAATCTTTAGAGAAACGTGATCCAGAAATACCCTTCATAAGTAATATAAGTTTCTAGTCAAGATTCTAGGACCTTGAGAAAATAAAAGGAGGAAAGCAGATTCGTCTTTTTTACCAAATTCTTTCTTAACAGACTATTTTTTTGCCTAAACCCACAGGCTACACTAACAGTGTTCTGTTTGACCACTGGTCCAACTCTACTTTGATCTTCCTAACCTAGGACTCTGATGGCATTCCTAAAATCTGTCCTACCAAACAATAACTTCCAAACCATTGTCCTTCCAATCCGTAACTTAGATATGTCTACAAATATTACAATACCTTTGACTTGGTTAAAAGGATCTATATCTAAAAAGTGTCATATTTAAATGACTCCTAACTGACCTGATTTAGAAGAAAAAATCATTTCAAACAAGTAATTGTAATAATAGCTTTACCTGATTACCAAAGAGTCTTATCAGCTATATTTTATCTTCAAGAAAACCATTTTAGATTGAGGAAAATATGATCACAATCATATGTATGTAGAAAAAGAAATAGTTTCCTCATTCAAAGTAATGATTAATAATTTGGTGGTGAGGTTGGTGTGGTAACATACACTTGAAGAAGTGTAAACTTGTACTCCTAAAACATGTTCAGTGCTGTAAATCAATGTTACCACAATAAAATTAAAAATAATAATAAATAAAGCAAAACAAAGTAGCCAGCTAGCCAATCACACAGCTACAAATGATGTTCAAGTTCTCCAACTCAAAGAACATGAGGGTGTATACTCTATCCTATGTTCAAATTATCACAGTAGAAAATTGAATTCTCCTATTCAACTTCCATTCAAACAACAGCAACTAAAAGACTAAAAAAATGGAGTTAAAAGCATCTATTCTTTTTTTTCTTACTTTTATAGTAATCATACACTGTATATTTCTTATACACATACAATTTTTTTTACTGTTTTTAAAAGCAATATTTTCTAATTTTCACCTGCACAGTCATGAGGCATGAATACATAGGAATGAGAGCACTGTGTGGAAAGAATTTACTTTAGTATCATAATACTGACAAATTTAACACTTTACTCTGAATTAAGACTATTTATAACTTAAAAGATACTTTGAAGGAAATCCAGATGGTAGAGATATGTTCTCACTGAAGGATCTAAGCTATTTTTTTCTTTTATCCAGCACAGAAAAGTCAATTCCAATATAAACTCATTAATATCAAATTATTTTACTAAATAAGCAGTGGTGGTAAAGCTCTATGAAAATCATAGGATCTTTCATCACTTCCTCATGTGATTATCCATCAAAATTAAATTCAGTCACTTTTCTACTTTCAGGATTTCACCAAAACTGATTTAATCACAACATACGCCAATAAACTAGGTAATTTTAACATTTAAATAAATAAAATGGATACTATTGAATTCTGTGAAGAAAACTACTACCAAAAAAAGACATGAACTATTTCAATACTGAGAATTCTGTTTCATTGATATCATGCTACTTCCATTTTAACACAGATGGTATATAACTTTAATGATGTCTACAAGAAATCAAAGAAAGTAGGAAAATAACTTTTTTTTTTAGTGAGCAGACCAAAAAAAAACATGCATTTCTTCCTCTAGAGCACCTTGAAATATAATAGAAACCAGGTGAAGCAACGTTTAATGCTCATATACCAGTATTAAATAGCTTTCTGTTTACTGAAGATATTGATATACTTGACAGATGAAATTTCTGAGATATAAACAATTGCCAGTAGAAAAAACTAAATCTCTCTTGAAGTCTCCTACTGAGAACTAATAAATGTGAATGTGGAAATAAAGTGAAAACAAAACATATACAAAAATCTTGGGAATTACATATTTAATTTCTTTAAATAAATACATGGCATAACTAGGCTAGAATAATCAGAGATAATTCAGTGCATATTAAGATGCAATGAACATATGCAAAAATTACAGGATATTGAATAACAAGTCTAGTTAATGGCTCAACTCAGCTATTTAGTAGGTCTACAGCAAAAGTTTCACCTTTCTGTTGCCCACTTTCCTCATTTTCAAATTGTTGCAAATATAGCTCCACTACCAAATTCACAAGATACTTAAAAATTATATATGAATATACATGTAAAAATTTTATGATAAAATACAGAATGACATATCTATATTTATTCAGATACCACTGCTTTACTTTTGAACCAAATTAATAGAGCCCAATCACTAATTCACTATTAAAGTCTCTCAAATATCACCACCCTCTTACCAAGAACTTCAAGTTGAGTTCTAATATTTGAAAAGTTGAGAAATAACGGTAAATGACTAGATTGGACTTTTAACATTAAAACTCACTTGTTTTTCCAGGGTATCCTTCTGACATTCACCTAGTGTCCTGAACAGCGAACTTTTGCTATGCAAACATTTTATAATACCAGCCTAACCATCGACAAGGTAGAATGTCTAAACAAAACTAGTCAGAACTCTTCACAGGACACACTCATTAAGTTTTCCACTTTCACGTGCATGAAGTGTTTCCTGAATATATGACTCCTGGCGTAGCTTCTGTCTACTTTGTCTTCTCACATGTCAAAATTACTCCTCACACAACAGGGTGTGACAGTTCTGTAATATTTGCCCAGCAGCCATGTTTAACACTTCTTGGAAAATGTTGTGCAGTACTGATACCACAGCTCTGCTCTGACCACCCTTGCCTTTAAGTGCACCTAGACAAACGCTCTAATACCGGTATTCTTCTGGTATTGTCTTCTCTGAAGTCCCTGTGATAAATTGGTATTTTGTACCTTTACTATATCCTGGACTTGGAAGTAATCCTGTAACTTTCAATATACTTTATAATATTGAGGCAATTTAGTGTAGGGTTAGGAGCATGGGTTTCTATAGGCAGCCTGTATCATAATCTTAGCTAGCCAGTCTGTGATATTTAGCAGTTTACTTGACCTCTTAAAGCCTTAATTTTATTGCCTACAAAAGGAGATAATAATAAATTGTACTCAGAGATTTAAATTAGAGGCTATATTTAAATAATTCATATAGTTCCTGGCATATAAGTAGTACTCAATAAACATCAGCTGGCAGTGAATGTAAGAGTTAGTAGCAGCAGTAGTGATAGTGGCTGTTGTTGACATGATTGTCTGCCCTTATAAAACTAAAAATATCTTCACAACAGAGATAATTTCCATCTTATCTCTTTCCTTTATGCTCATCAGTATGCCATTGCATAGCATTTCCATTAAAATGAATACGCCTGTACAACAATAGTGGAAATACCTACTCTCAGATTAATTCCCCACACTTCCTTTTTTCTCCTCGGAATACCTGTGGTTTTAAACCAGGTTTCCTTGACTCCCTTGCCATTAGGTTTCCTGCTAGGCTTGGTCAGTGCATGGCAGTGGCCTAGCAAGATATGTTAGCTTCCTGGGACCCACTAATTCCACCTCTTCCTTTGTTACCTTCAGTCCTATACATGGAAACTGCTTCTGGTGGTTTTTTAACATTAGTTTTATCTCACCTTCTCCCATTTGTTCTTAAGCTCGTCTATCTAATTCTGATCCATCATATTAGATTTTCAATATTACATTTTCCCTATTGATTTATTTGACAAAAAATGTCTCCTGGCTAAATTGTGTTTTCTCCAAAAAATGGACCTGGCCATTGATCTTAGGGATCCATGAAGCTAAGTGGAAATAAAAAATACTTGTTCTGCCTGTTTCACGGGGTTGTTGTGTAGGCTAAAAAAGAATTCTGAAGGTATCTCGAAAATATAAACTTCTGTACAAATATAACATTTTTTCTCTTAATATTTCCGATTATAAAAGAACAATGTGGCTTCACTGATCTTTTGCGACAATGCTCTTTGCAATACTGATGTCCTCCAATGACACCCTGACTGCAACTTACACAGTTGAACAAAGGGGAGGACAAAGTCCAAGAAATAACTGAGTTTTGGCACAGCAGAAATTTTTTGAGCTCATACGTCAGAAGATACTGGTGGAAACAGTGAAAATTATGATTTTACTGACGACAAGGGGCTGTTTGGAAGACAGCCACTTTAGACTTTCCTCCAAGTCTTAATTTTGCAGATGAACTATCACATTAAACTCCTTAAGGATCCATGCAATGGCAAGTTATATTATCTACTTATTTGAAAAACGACAAATAAGAAAAAAAGCAAAACAATAGTGCAGATAGCAAGCTTTGTTTAAGAAATCCAATTTTCAAGTAAGTGTTTGAGTCCTGAATTAAGACAAATTTCAAAGCAGCAATCTTAAACACAATAAAATAATTAATCTAGATAATAATTAAGGCAGGTTAAATAACATTTTTTAATGGCTGCATAATTGTGAAATCCAAATAAGGTCTGAGTTAGTATTTGCACAATGTCAATTCCCTTGTTTCAATAATGTACTCTGATTATGTAAGATGTTATCATTGGGAGAAGCTAGGAATTCTGAACTAATTTTGTAACTTCTTGTGAATCCAAATCTATTTTAAAAAAAAGGTGTTTTTTTAAACTGTGTTTCATGTGTCAAGAGCATGTACAATATACAAGAAAGAAATCCATCAAAAATTGAAGTGCCATTTTGCAGCCTTGAAAAGGATTCTGTGCAATTAGAAATACAGTTCTTATCTCGCTATATAACTAAGGTAATTAATCACTTTTTAAATCATTCACAAACATGTATTCTCCAGCCATTATGCACTGGATATGGTGCTGCATTTTCCTCCTGATTTTTTTTCACCATTTGGGAATTGTTCTTTTTTTTTTTTTTTTTTTCTGATTCATCCTTCGTTTGGCCAAGGGTTTCGAGTAATTTAAACTCCTCTCCTTGACGTTTAGTCATCTCCTTGAACATCTGAGGACAACTAGTAACCAAATCCTCCAAAGTTTACTTTGGAAAATGACAATCAGGCCATGTAACTGTCAGACACGAGACTCTGATCACTTCCCCGGGTTATTGACCTCTTGGTTCATATATATGGCTTATCTGAGGACTAAAAAATGAAGAAATATTTGAACACGTAACACAGTTCCATTCTTAATTATGCAAATGTTTGGGAATGGACCTACAGATACCTTAGGATAGATTCCACACTCATTCTATAGCCCCATGCAGTTACTCAGGTTGATGCTTCAATCCCATTATTGCTTCAATAATGCAACATTAATTTCATTATATAGAAATAACATTTTGTAATTTCATACCATCATTTTGTCTTTCTCCCAGATTAAAAATACACAGGCATACAATGGAACTCCTCAACTCAAAGTCATGACTTTCAAGAAACAAACATACTTTAGGGAAACAGCTCTGCAGCACAGGAAAGTGTCCCTTCTGGGGCTTTATCTCCTTCTGAAGTGTTACTTCTGTCCCACAAGCACAACTTGAATTAACAGTAGAAGAGTAAGAAATCAGTAGACTGCCTCTCCCTTCCCCATATCTAAAAAGCCATTAGGAGGGACCCATAGCATAAATGAATGCTGCTTGACTGAGAAAGTACTTAGCCTTTCTGTGTTTCATATAAAAATTAATATGTTTAATGTCTATGATTAACTCAGATGGAGTTGGCAAAGTGTGTGACACATGTAAAGTTCTTCCTGAAAACTAGAAATCCTAAGACAAATATATTATTCAAAAATACCAAGGCACTGACCCTGCTTTCTTCCTTTTGATGACTGACACTGATTCTAAATCAAAATCATGCACATTGAACACAGCACTTAGTGGTTTGCCAGTGTTAAGTCTTTCTGCAATGGTGCCACTACCCTTGAAGGCACAGGGCAGAACAAGAATTGAGTCTTTCAGACCTTCACAGGCCCCGCATTTCCAGCCAGGATCACATGGGCAGTGTGTAACCCTGTTAGAGACCCTATGGAGTAGGCAAGGGTGGGGCTATGTGTTTGCTGGGAGGAGGGATAAGGGCACAATGGGAACCTGTGTATTATCTGCTCTACCTTATAAGACGGTTTTATTTTCATTGTGATTTTCTTTACCTTACTAATGGACTCACATATACATATATTAGATACAGTGAAGGTGTGTATATATAATGCATGTATGTTGTGTGTGTATATATATATATAAAATTTGAAATCTTGACTAATGCAGTGGGCGATCTCTTCATGCCAATTCATCACCCATCATAATCACTGCATTTCCCAGTGACTAGCAGCTGCTAGAATCAGTATTGGGGTCTCTTTTCTTCCCTTATAGACTCATCTCTACTTGAAATCAAACACAGGGTTCCCTTTTGGTTTACTGATCATTTTGAAAACTGAAGGAAAAAATGATCAGACAGTTTTGGTGACGTGCAAACCAGAAGTGCCTTCCTTGTTCCACCAGATGGCAGTCCCGTATCAGGATGGGAGAAAAAAATGAGGAGGGGGTAATACTTCGGATATAGTTCTATATAATGCTGGTATTTTCTGGAATGGGAAAAACTGACAAATATGCAGGTTGGTCTGGTAAAAAGAAATTAAGTGCAGGTGTTCTGTAGAAACGCATCACAAGCATCCTGCAAAATATAAGAGCAAACAATTGGAACTGCCTGAATTAAAAATATTTTGATGACTACCCTAAGTTTCTGCTACATGATACTGCAAGAGTTGAAAACGAACTTACAAAACATAAAAAGTGTTCAAGTTTGTGTTTAGGTCACGATTTTTATTTGGTTAGCATTCTAAGCACTCTTCAGCTTCATAGATGAAAATTGCCTTAACTTTTTCATTTGGAAAAGGGGCACGACAACATGTATATGGTAGCACTGACTTAGAACCTGTGCGTGTGTCCGTGAGCAAGTTGCATGGGATTGTATTTCTGTGGAAACAAAGGGACTTTTAAAAAATTTTTTCTTTTCTCAACAACATGGTGCACATGAAGATTACCCATCTGTCTCTCATAGCAGCCTTCACCAAGTACTAGACTAGCTAGCTCTCACCCATCCCCTAGGGAAATGCAGTTACAATCTCTAACACATTTCTCATGCCAGTAGTCTGGCTCTGCTCCAAGGCCATGTCATTTGCTGGCAGTAAGTGATGCTAATGAAATAGCATCCACTTCAGGATGCCTGATGTGATGTCCGTGACAGGGTAAAGGGCCAGTTGCACAGACAAAATGGGTAGACTCAACACGTGTGCCCCTCACCTACTGAAATTTAATGTGGCACTAGCATCAACAGACGTCATTGGTTCGTTGCTGTAAGAATGAGCTGACTTAATAGCTCAAGATGGTTTTGCTTTACCTTGCTTATCAAGAAGGCATTTTCAGCATGTTCCAGACAGCAGCTAAATCAAAATTTAGTTTCACTTTCAATTTAATATTTTTGAAGTAGACTGTGTACATTTCTATGACTGAATCTTCTGAAGTTTCATCTCCTCTCTCTTGGGAGTCAGCTTTAAAACCTTTGAGTGATGGTTCAAAATATTTTCCATAGATGTATGCTAGCATGTCATGCTTATCTTTCATAGTTTTCTTAGTTCCCAGAGAGATCAATTAATTGCTCCCTTTTCCCTTTGGTCCCATTAGCATTTCTTTTATTAATGATGTTTGCATTTTGTTTTTAGCTATTTGCCACCATTTTCCATGTATCCAAAGACATTCTGCCTTTCTCCCATCCCTCTTATTACTGATCAATTTGGTTATCACTTGTAAGCAATATGAGTGTTTATTTTGTCTCTCTAATATAAAGTTACCTTGCATTACCTAAGTATACAGAGATTTAGAGAAGGAAAATGATTTGGGGAAGAAAAAAAAAAAACAACATTCCTACATTCCTCCCAGAACTTTGGGTCAGACATATTTTTTCTATATAGGAAATGAAAGTAAAATGTTGATGTCTGCAGATATTTGTTAATTGCATCATTGTATACCCGAGCTAAGGTCAATTAATATAACACAAAGCTTGTTGGTAATGGTAAAAGTACTCTACCCCTATGCTTTCAGAGATAAGAACATGCACTTTCATGCAATTACAGTCCATGGTTCAATTTCCCCTGCGTACAGAGGAAGGCATAAAAATGAAGCTTATCAAAGTCCACATTTTACAACTGTTAGATTTTATTAGAGCACAACAGCAGATTTCACATATTACAGATTCAACACTAGTAGAAAAAATGTAGGTGTACAGGCCGTTTTGCAATATTTCCTATAATCAAGCAGCTAAATGGGTCACAGTATAGCATTTTATATATTTTTCCTAACCCAAAGGCCATGTAGAAATATGACCTAATTAAAGCTCTGTAAAGAGCTTTTTAATTTTTCCACTTCTGTGAATTTTACTTAGTTATGAAACGAAGGTTATTGAATTCTTTTTGATTATTTCATATAAAATTATTCAAGAAAATAAAGGTAGATTAATAGTTTTAGAAACAAAGGTGACACTTAATAGACTACAGCTTTTCATTGCGAGTACCCACTATAATCGGCAATATCATTTTTCTTAGATTTGTTTACTTTCCATTACTTATAATTGCTTCTTTTAATTGGACCAAGCTAGCTTCATTTAGACTCCCCTTGAGAATGATGCTGGCAGAAATGATTGGCAGTTCTCTCTCCCACACGGTGCCATCCTGAAATTGCAAATGTCAGTTAACAGGCTTCTTTCTCCAATGTTTAAGAGTGGGAGTCTGCATTTAGCAGAAAGTAGTCTGGGTGCACATATTTCTGAATAAATGCATGTAGAATTATGCATTTAAATTATAAAGTCAAGGGACTTGAAAGGAAGCCAGTAAGGTCAACTATTCCATACATGTCAAGTTTTTAGGTTCCGAAACTATGTTAGGCACTCTGGGCAAGTAAAACTATATCCTACTGTTAAAGATTATTATTTGTAATCCCTCCTTAGTTGTCTATAGGAGAAGGTTAAGTAGAGCATGGTTGACTTAATTTTGCAAGTTTTTTTTTTAATATCATGATATTTTGCACTAAGGCTCATGTTAGTGTTTCTGACTAGGAGTAAAGTGGCAAGTTTTGATTCCTTACTTCCATATTTTTGTAATCAATTTAGAATGAGGCCTTTTTAAACATTGAAATGGTCAATAAATGGAGGAAGTAGGATAAGCAGAAGCTATCACTTAACAGAGAGTATGTTTGTCTGAATCTCTGGATCATAACTGAATCTGCATCTCTATGCACTAAAACATAAAACAGGTAAGGAAAATATTCAGCCATGTTCGTGCCTGCTGAAGTGACATAGCACAATTCTACATTGACCTGCATCTTCATATCATCATACCACTAAAGCAACAAATCTCTACTGTATAATTAATATTATACAAATAAACTATTGTATTCATCTTTTTATCAACTAGGAATTACTTTAAAAGGAAACAATGAAAATGAAAAGAAAACTTATTTTGGAATTCCTAAGTGAATTAGGAACAGAAGAAAGGAAGCCTCTTATGGTTAGGTTAGAGCTGGGGTGGCTGAGGTAGAAAAGTGTGTGACTGGTGCATGTAGGGAATGTAAGACCAAAATGGAGTCTGGCTACTTTTACTGGTTATTTTTGAAGTCTCAAAGAGGCCTTAGATTATTTATTTTTATTTCAAACAGTTATATAGTTCCTGCTGCATGCCAGCCACTCTTCTGAGTGCTTTATGAATATTAACCTCACTTAATCGTGGGCGCTTGGATAAGTATGAGATTTAGGGCCCTTCTTAACAAGTAGGGAATCAAAAACCTTTCTGACCAGCAATTGTCCTAAGGGTATTTGCACAGAGGAATGTCGCTACCTTAGTCTTACTCTCCTCCATGAAAGAATTCACTATCTGGCATTTACTCCCTCCTAATGGCTCTCTCCAGTGGCCTACGACTCAGAAATGGCTCTTGGGACCTTCAAATAGTCACATTCCCACACCTGGGCCAGTGAGCAGTGTTCTCTCATGTCAAAAAAAAAAAAAAAAAAAAAAAATGCAAGGGGGCACTAACTTCTGCCTGGATCCTCTTTCATTTTCACTTTGAGTTCTTTTTTTCACAAGCCCATCCCATGACAGGAGCCCCTGGGAAATATAAACTGGATTTTAAGTAGATATAAAAGTAACATCTTTTTTTTTTTTTTCAGAGCAGATAACTTGTGAGGGACATGGAAGTTAGGGCTTAAGGAATTCATCTCATTTAATCCTCATAAGAATGATTCCTATACTCACTTTGCAGGTAAAGCTGCAGTGAGGAGCCTTCACCATTCCCCACACCTCCTTGTCTCCTGTCCTTGTCACTTTCCTGTCTAAAAAAGTGCTCACTTAACCTTACAGGATAAAGACACATTTATAGAGCAAGCTAACATAGTGGATGGGATATATTTGTTGACTTCTGAACCATTTTGTCACTTTTTTATTTGATAGAAATGTGTTTACTACTGTGAAAATTAGATTTGTTGATAAAATGTTAGTCTTTTAACGTATTTTGGTGAAAATAATTGTTTCAAAATAATCTGTTTGTGGAACCAATGGGGATGGAGTCCTAGACTTCCTAAGGTATTTCACATCTTCAGAAGTGTTTCTTAAAAACAAATACGTCACGGAAGCATTATCTTTTCCTGAATGGAAATAGCACTGAAAAAGAAAATAGCAATAAACATAAAAAGGCTGCATGCCCAATAGCCATAATCTTTCTTCTGTATAGCTCTAAATCATATACAATGTTGTTAACCAATGTCACTTCACTAAAAATAAAATAAAGTTATCTGTAGGTGTAGAACTACAAAGGAAACTTGGGGGAAGTTAATCTAGTTGCACTTTGTGGTTGTCAGAGTTAAAATAATATATTTCTCAGAGGACCAATAATAAATGAAGTTCAATCAAAACTTCAGGGGAAAAAAGACAGAGTCGAAGATTCAGCATTATTCTGCCCCAAAAGAAACTAAATTACACAGAAATAGATTATTAGAATTATTGAATCCCATTCTTATCCTGCTCTCTATGCTACTACTGTTATCTTCGCAGAACCAATAACTTTACAGACTATAATATAAGGAATCCCAGGGATGCCTCACTTACTCAGAAACATCTTAGTTCACACAAGGTAATTTCCCAGAAAAAAATAAAGAATAAAATCCAGAAACTTAAAAAAAAAAACTGATAAAAACCTGAAATATCAGAGATCACTGCTTCCCTCTAAGATAACCCTTTTGGACAATTATGTAAATATAATTGCATATTGTTTAAAATTTTATATATAATTTAGACATGAAGGTCTTGCATAGTCTTCCCCATCTTACCTGTTTTAGCTTACGTGTGGACACCCCTACCGTAACCACTATGTCCCTGTAACAATGAATCCTTCTTTAAGGATTCCATCAGTCATTTTTCCTCACTCTCACACCTAGATCTTCATGCCGTCCATATGAACCGAACTCATCCCAGTTCTAGTTTCAGTTTAGACATCACATCCACAATCAGTCCAAATCTAGACTACATGTTGCTCCTTAGTACTCACAGCACCAAGGACTTCCTATAACATCATTTATCATGATATTTAATTTCCTGTTTACTTGTCTATAACTTGGTTTCATTGAGCACTAAGCAAATGAAAAAAACAAAACTAAAATCCATGTAATCCACTTTTGAATCTTTAGAGTCAGTAGAGTGCCCAACACAGTAGATATTTAAGAATATTTGCTGAATGAATGAATCAATCAATTATTTAATGCTTTAGTGAATATGAATAACCCAATTATGTAAACATATTGGATCCTCTCAACTTTACTAATTGAGTAGCACTATAACAAGTTGGTATGAGGTTCACGGATGTGTCTAAATTCAGAGTTTGGGTATTTAGGAAGATAACTCTGTGAGCCCAACACAGGGTAGAAGATGGAATCTATTTTTTTGTGAAACAGCAAGCAGAGGAGCAGAACTTCAGTTCTAAGTGCCACATATACATTGCGCAACTTTGAGTAAATGATTTAATTTTTTAAATCACAACTTTCTTCTCTGTTAAGTGAGAATAATAATATTAAACCCAAAGGTTCTAGAGTGGAAAAAAAGGAGACAATATGCAGAAGTTTTTTTAAACAAGCTATAAAGAGTTACTTATGTAGTATCTGTAATTATTACTACTAACTTGTATAGTACTATTTTTGCCTACACTACTAAGCTGCCTTAGTTTTATTCTGTTTCAAATGTCTTGACTTTTCCCACTGGAGTATGTGACAGAATAACAGATCTCTCAGAATTCATTACTGGTATGGAAATTGATTGCTGGCAGGTTTTTTTTTTTTAATCACTTGTCCCAGATACGCCTTTTTTTATGCTCAACAACTTCGCTCCAAAAGCTATATCCTGAATGTCACCCTCTCTTCCAAATTCCTACCCATAGTTATATGATATTTCCAGACATCTTAAAGAGAGAACCCCACCATTACTTCAAAAGTCTAAGTCTGAAATACCTCTCCCAGGTCAAGAACCTACTGATCTGTCCATCTTCCATCACTTACGGGCTCCACCACCCCTTCACATAAACAGGCTCATGCTTTCAGAAGCACCATTATCCTGCCACCCTCTCTCCCCATTATCTGCATCACCTTACACACACATCAGGCTGTACGCCTTTTCAGTCTTGCCTCTGCAGTGATTCACAGCACTTTTCCTACCAAATCTCACTCTTCATTTGCCTAAGGGGCTGCTATCTCTTCCTAGCTGATTTACCTGAGTCAAGTTCATCACCACTTCAATTCTTTCACAAAATGCCAGTGGAGCAATATTCCATTCCAGAGTACAACTCTCCTCACAGCCACCCTCTACTTATAAGTAGAAGCAAGCTCTAAACAGAACTGCTAATGGCTCTGGCTCCTTCAAAAGGCCACACGCCTCTATCAGGCACTCAAAATCCCATGCAGTCCCATCATGTGTGCCTAGAAAATAACCTCTTATCTTTCAAGTTCTACTTATTTTTCCTGTTGCATCCTGTCTCTCCACTTACTACAGAGGTACCTAGATGACCAGAGAAGCACTTTCTTTCTAATATTACCCAGACTGGCACAACCACACATGCCATTCTCAACCTCTTTATGCTACTATATTTTTCTGCATGGCAATTGACACTACAAGATATTAACTTACTTGCTTATTGTTTATCTCTCTGTTAGAGTGCAAACTGAGCAAAGGAACTTTGTTTCATTCATTGTCATATTCTCAGAACCTACACTCAGAAGTAAGTACTCTGACTATTATTGTATCGGGCTTTAAAATAAATTCAGCTACATTTAAATTTCTTAGTTTAATCATCAATACACAGATCTCTTCAATTAGAATGTAATCCATATATGAACAAAGGCATACATCCCTTTAACTCTCATGTTTACATCCCTTTAATTCCTTAGAATGGTCTCTGACACTTCACTAGTTTTCAATAAATGCTGAATTGAATTGAATTATATGCACACATAGGGTACTTGATTTTTATTACTACTCTGTTTTCAATTCCTTAAAAAAAAATCTAAATTCAATTATTTTGTTTATTGAAGTCATGAAAACTTGACATTGGCAATTAGACTATTTCCATAATCAATGCAAAAGTTTACGTTGCAAAAGTGTAAAATAAATAGTAAAATAATCCACTATGACTCAACCACTAATGGCTGTGCTTTTCATTTCATTAACATCAAACAATCTTCACTCAGCATTCATGGACTAAGAGAAAAAAACTGCATTTACTCACCACCCATCCTTAGGTTGCTCATGTCTCCTCTTTAAATACATAGCAACACTAATTTGGAGCTCATAAGGAAAAACTAACATTTCTAGTAAGCTAAAAGCCTACCAAGTAATTCTTATATATGAGATATTGCTAAATGAAGGAGTGATTTCCCAAAGTCACCAAAAAATGAATCAAGAATATGAAATCTTAAATCAGTGTGTCTGATGGCAGGAAAGACCTAACTTTCCCCTTGAAGCCCCTACCCATGTGCATTCTCCAGGAACCCAACACACATTCCAGTGTTAACTCCACCACAAAATTCTTGGAACTTTAGTTTACTCTTATTTGAAATTAACAGGTAAGTAATAAGTACATTTATAGGAAAAGTAAAATGATATCTAAAGAATAATGCTATATTATATCCCCCAAACAGTAAGGCTAAAAGCCTTATTCATTCCTTTAAAAGCACAATGAAAAGAATGTCTGAATAACAGGAAAAACAGAGCATAAGTCCTCCTTGCAAATAACCAATAACCAATTTGGGTAACAAACTGTCTTCTGACAAGAAAATGAGTTACTTCTTCTATATTGTTGGTGGGTATGGTATTAGCAGTCATGAATCAAGTATAAAAAATACTAAGAGTTTTCTAAGTATTCTATAAAAAGCTTTAGTTCCTTTATTTTTGGCACACATTAGATTGCAGAAGCTAAGGGGACGCAAAAGGAAAGAGATAATGCTTACAGTGATGAGAAGAGGGTCTCATATTCCCAACCTTATAACTCAAGAAGAGATGTGCATTACCAAAATTACCATATCAGTGATTTTGGCAATCGCTTATCAGTGTTGCTGTTCGGTTAATGTATTCCTTCCAGAGTGCCTGTCTTACTGGTCAAGTAATCAATAAGAGCCCTGGGTTAAAAATGAGAATGAAGTCTCAGAATCCAATTACTGAGGTTTGTGTATAAAACAGCTGAAAACAAAGTATGCAGATTTCTTTTTCTCATTCTATCAGGATAATAAAGACAGTAGTTGTCAGATTAAAGTGAAGAGAGCAGGAATAATTCAAAATATTGAAATCATGAAGATATGCCATGCCATATTTTTAATGATTGAGCTTCAGTTAATATCAATAGGAAATCATTAAAAATTTAGGACATTCTCTCCAAGGTGAATCTATAGTTTTGCCCATCTTGAATGAGAGAAAGCATTTAAAAATGAGATCTTAACTGATTAAATGCTAAAAGATGTTTCTTTTAAAACTCTTTAATAAAAACAATTTCAAACTTTTCTCAGAGCCTCATTTTCAATTATAGCAAGAGAAATTAGTGTGATATTATCCCATTTGTTTTCACAAAATTTATAGAAATTCAATATTGTATATTTTATATTTGCGAAAACAGTAAGACTGTGATTATATGAGAACAAAATTAATATCAGTGTAATTCAAATATATTATGAATCTTTATTCTGGGGTACTTAATATATACTGAAATAAATTCTATAAGTACATTTATGCCACATTTCCAATGAATTTACTTCTTTATGTACACAGGCTTGCAATGAGAATGTGAACCAAAAGAATGGGCACTCTTGATTTGCATAGCTCTTTGTAGTTAAATTAGATGAATGCTCTTTAAGTTTTGACATTGAGTACGCATCCTACTTCTTTATCTCCTTTAACCTAGAGAATGTTTATATAAAGTACCTCAAAAATAATTTGAAATATTATAGAATAAATTCAGCTATATCTCTAGAATAAGAATTTTTAGTGTGAGGAACACAATTTAAAATATACAAGTAAGATATTTTTTTTTAAAGATTTATTTTTTATTTATACATACAAGCTGGGGTACAGGCCAGAGGCGTGGGGCGGCGAGAGGGTTCACCAGAGACAGAGTGGGGAGCAGAACAGGCAGATTGATGGAAATACACTGCTGAGGGGAGCAGCGGGCGAGGTAGGAGAGGACTGCCACGCCATGTGGGAATCTCCCCAGCCGGGCATTGAACTCATATTGCTGCTGCCAACAGCTCCACAGCACAGCGCTTAACCGTTGCGCCACCAAGGAGGCCACAAGTAAGATATTTTTAAGACAGTATCTCTTGTTCAATGGCCCATGCTTCCTGGTGGAACTGCTGTATTTGTCAATACACTCTCATTTTTCTGACATATAGACTGTATTGATATATAAAATATAACAGCTATGATTTTTAATAAATAATATACTCAAATTTAATTCTTTTAATTTAAAGAACGCTACTTTTTTTCAGGAAAGTGCTATAGTACTCCATTATTTTAAAGGGAGAAATTGTCTACTATATACCTCTGGAATGTTCTAAATTGCAGCTTTCCAATTAAATTGCAATTAAGTCAGTACTATTATGTTATTCTATTTCATAACATTTTAAAAAATGGGCCCACATAAGCTCATTATTTCTAGATCAGTCATATGTATGTAGATACTAAAACAAATAATTTATGCTTCCAGAGACATACAATTAAGAAGCTAAAAAAGTAAAGCCTTTTAAAATGAGCTTTTATCTTAAAAACAATGCAGAGTTATGGAGAATACAGACAACAGAGAATTTACTTGCCCTGGAATTAGAAAATATGACCAGGTATAGTCAAATATGTCTCAGAAACTCAGAGAATAGCATGTTGATACTGTTAGGATATACTGGAAGCCATGGATTATAATTATAAATGGGTTATGGTTTCTTAATCAGTTTCATTGAGTTGATCTCTATCTTACCAGTTTGTATATTTATCATTAACAGATATCATAAATTTGCAGCATGAATAAGCTACAACTTTTTTTCTAAAAAGATAATTTTTCTATTGTGAATTCACAATAGCAAAGGTATGGAAGCAACCCAGATGTCCAAAAATAGATGATTGGATCCAGAAGATGTGGTACATATACACAATGGAGTACTATTCAGCATGGAAAGAAGATAAACACATGCAATTTGCAGCGACATGGATGGAATTAGAGGGAATCATACTCAGTGAAATAAGCCAGAAAGAAAAAGAAAAATATCGA